>JAFVLL020015587.1:0-123759 GCA_021397915.2 Tor tambroides
CATACATTGTATGTATATGTATATATGTATATGTATATATGTATATATGTATATATATATATATATATATATAAAACAATGTACTGACAGAACTAAAACATGTCAAATGATATATAAAATATCAATATATAAATATATTTTCAAAAAAGATATATAAAAGAGAGAACATTTACATAAAATGTATACACATTATTATACATTATTATTATTATTATTATTATTATTCATTTTACATATATTAGGGTTATCAAATTTTTATTTGTATTTTTATTTGTATTTATTTATTTATTTATTTTTGGAGTTAACAATTAATATCAAGTTTGAATACACCTGAATGAATTTTTTTTCCTATGATTTAAAAACCCTTTTAATATGAAGGTTTCTGCTTAAATTTAAAAAAAAAAAAAAAATGTGCTCATCACACATATTCATTAGTGTTTAAAAGCATCCCACGATGCTCCTGATGAAGTTGCTTAATGAATGTCCAGACCAAGCAGAGGACTCTAGACAAAGAACCACCTCAAATATAAGACAGATTTCATACATGTCACTACATCATTTCCATCACATCTGTTATTTCACGTTACTAACATGAGAAAAATAGTCATAAAAAGAATGAGGTGAGATTCCTGCCCCCCTGTCCTGCTGTTCAACACCTCCTCGTGAAGATCTGAACATCCTCTCCCATAAACACACACACACACACACACACCCCCTCCACCTTTCACACCATATGTGGCCCCTTTAAAATGAATAGTTTGCCTAGAATAGTTAGCTTCATACAAGTACCTGTGCTTTTTGAGATGAGCTCATGTCTTATTTTCCTGTGGTCTGCAATGACCACACACAGTCCACATGAAACTCATCAGCCGGCCTTTGATGCTCCTAATAACAACAACCATTCCCAAAGATTCCATTAAAGTCCATTCGGTCATTATCATCCAGGGTTTAAGACAATAACTCGCACATTATCCATGTTATTACTTCCACAATCTAAACAGGGGTGTCGGAGTATCAAGTCCATCTGAACCTAATTTTGGTTATTTTTAAACTCTTCCCTGTGAGGATTTTCCCAGAAAGTCCTGTGCTTGAACAGATAAACAGTTTACATGATATAAACACTGACATTATAATAGGACATGCAGTAGAAGTCACGCATGACTAACATGTGATTTGAAGGAATATTATGGGTTAGTAGTAGAAGTTATTCATTTTTATTGCCATGTCAGCATCTAAGGCTCTTCATGGAAATATTATGGGTTAGAATGGCAAAAATGTTCAAATGTTAAGAATGACAAAAATGTTCATTTCTGTGAAAAGAATTCAACGAACTTGAATTAATAATCTATTATTCTTTGAAGCATTTTTCATCTATTAAAATTACATTTTTCACTATTTTCAAAAACTTAATCATCACTCAAAAACATTCAGCATAGCCATTTTATATCTAAGAAAATATTTTAGTGAAAATATACGAAGATAAATATCTCTGTTTATGTATATGTATTGAAAATACACTACATTAAGAAGTTTGGGGTTGGTATACTTTTTTTTTTTTTTTTTTTTTACATTATTGAAAGAAGTCTCTGCTCAGCAAGGCTGCATTACTTTGATAGAAACACAATAAAAAGTGACAAAATTACAATTTAAAATATCTTTTTTCAATGTGAATATATTGTAAAATGTAATTTACTGCTGTGATCAAAGCTGAATTTTCAGCTCCAGTCTTCAGTGTCACATGATCCTTCAGAAATCATTCTAATATGCTGATTTGCTGCTCAAGAAACGTTTCTGATTATCATCCATGTTGAAAACAGTTATGCTGCCCAATATTTTTGTGGAAACTTGATTCTTTGATGAATAGAAGGTTCAAAAGAACAGCATTTATTTGAAATAGAAATCTTTTGTAACACTGTAAACATCTTTACTGCCACTTTAGATCAATTTAATGTATCCCTGCTGAATAAAAGTTGTTTTTTTTTGCAAAAAAGTCTTACTGACCCCAAACTTTTGACTCTTAGTGCAAAGTAAAATGATTAAATATGAGTTTTGCTTTAGCTCATTTAAAACTACATGCAACTGTCCCAACCAACATTTTCAAGATCTGTGGAGGTCAACACAAATGTTTATCTTTCTTTAATTGTCAGACTAATGAAATGTGCAAACGGCAAATTCATTCAAGCGTGTCGCCTGCTTCCGGTGCCTTCAAAGCATCGATCCCCTTTTCAAAGAGAGCTGCTGAATCCACACACATGAGGAGCAGATGTGAGCGAGAGGCCAAAGTGACCAGGATTTCAATCCTCCGTGCTAAATCCTCCAAAAACAAAGTCAGAGACAAGCAGCAAACCCTTTGAAGATCTCAGCTGCTCATGGCCTTGTCCTTAACACAGAGATGGTGTGAAAACACCTCAGACTGTGTTCACACACACACACACACACAAACACACACACACTTGTGTTTGTATGTACACACACTAACTCAATCAACATGCAAATGAACTTCAACCTTACATACAAAAATAAAGTCAAAACTAAACAAATGCACAAGAAAGAACACACATTAATACAGCTGGATGAACAATTTAAAATGCAGAAACAGAAGAAACAAGTCTCCAACCTTAATATCTCAATATGAACTCAAATTCTTTCAAGATCATTATTTTATCACAATTAAGCACATTTTTCTACCTATTTTCATTATCATAGATAGAGATGCACCGAATGACCGGCCAGTGATCTGTAAAAATCAGTATCGACAGGTCACACTTCCAAAAAATCGGAAATCAGAATCGGCCAAGAAAATTGCGATCGGTGCATCTCTAATCATAGATATAAAAAAAAACAAAAAAAAAAACAACAACATTCTCATTACTGTGAAACCAAAAAATCTGTAATACATAAATCTAATCTAATCTAATATAATAAGTAGGTTTGAATACATCTATTTATATACTGTCTTTAATTTATGCTGATTTAAAATTACTGTATTGCAGTAACAAGAATTTAATAACATGGAGAATATTGTGCATTACATAAAAGCTAAAAAGAAAAACTTGAATTTGGGAGGAAATAATTTCAGAATGCAAAAAAAAAAAAAACATTTGGGAACATGCCTTGTAATTCACCTTATAATAGACTGTATGATCTCATTAATAATTGTAACCACAGTTAAAATACATTATACTGCTTATCTATTCATTATTACACAGAAAAATATAATGCACTAAAACACATGACAAGAAACCAATTCCAGGTGTAACAAGGAATCTGCACATACAATGCATTTTAACTTTGGTTGTAATTATTTATAAAATATATAATGCATTACAACATTTATTATGAATACCTTTATAATGCATTATTCATGTGAAGTGTGACCAAAAACGGTCCTAAAATACAAATATAACCTCTTTATTTCTTTCTTTTCATTTCAGGGCGACCTGGACATGTTCTTGTGAGATTCACTCCGAAACTTCACCGTTCAAGTTTGTAATTTCTGCACCGCTAGCAAAACCAAACTGAATTACAGAACAGCAGCTGTTGCCAAACCAGTGCAACCCATCGCTCAGCCAAAAAAACTGCTGATGTTCGGACATTTCGATGCTTTTAAATGGATAAAATGATAACTATCCCACCTGGAGACTTCTTGCTCGGGCGAGCCGCCATCACGTACGTCTGTCGGGGCAGGAGAGGGGATGATGGGAGGGACATGGAGACCCCTTTAGAGAGGCCGAGTCTGAGGCCTTCATCTGCGGGCGGGAACGGACGGACATCCGCGGGATCCTGCATCCCACCGCCGGGACACCTGCGCTGGGCACCGAGCAGGTACGGCTCTCCTGATCACACACAAACAACAAAACTTGTTTTAAATGTCCTATTAGCACTAGCTGTTGCGCATATTGACAGTAAAATAATTGCAAATATATTGCACATCCTCTAAATATCGCCCAGCTTCTTCACAGAGCAGAAAACACTGTTAACAGGTCGATAAACATCTGAAATAATCAAGTTAACAGCCCCAGTGAAACTGACAGGCACGTTTAGCCTTAACTTGAGCTGACTGACACTTTCCTAACACAAGATTGATTCAGTCATCTTAATAAAAACAAATAGAGCCACTGAGATTGAGTTTAGATTAAAAATGTGACAAAATCCACAAATGGTTTTCACTGTAAACCCTGAATGCCATTAAGAGAATGAAAACTAATTAGAAGAGCTCAATAATAATACACGACAATGGGTCTCAGATGTATTTTCATTACACGCTATTCACAGCACTGATTAAACACTGCTTCTCCAGTCTTTCTTTTCTCAATCTTACTGTTTTGTTTTATATTTTCTTGCTTTTAATGTTTAAAGACACCTGATGAGCTGGGATTGTTTTCTGCCACTTTAGGTGAAATAACTAGAGGCTTCTGGGAAACTCATCTATTTGCTATTTACTATTTGAATGGAATACTAGCTTACTACTAACTTGGTGAACACTGTGCAGTGTATACTGAATACTGCCTACTATTTTTTTAAAAATACAATGAGAAATACTTTCATACACTATTTAAAAATGGATTATGCAATAGCTAACATTTTGAACAGTAGTATGCTACAATTTCGGTCACATGACCTCATCAGCATCTGGGTTATAATAGTTAACTAAAACTTTGTTACTTGGGGGAAAAATAAACACTACATGAAATAAAATGAAATGAAATGAAATACAATTCAATCATTTAGTTTAACTTGACATACTAAAATAACTACAACTAAAAAGGAAATAAAAAGTAATAAAAACTATATAGACATATTTAAAAATAATAATAATAAAAATGACAAAAACAATAAAATTACTAAAATACAATTCATACATTCAATTCACACAATTCAATTAGTTTAACTTGATGTACTAAAATAACCACAGCTAAAAATGAAATAAATATTAATAAAAACTACATATTTAAAAATATAATAACACTAATGACAAAAACACACAATAAAAACTTTAACTAAAATTAAAAAGATAGTCTCAATGATACTAAAATAACCCTGACCAGCATGCTGTTATCTAGTAAAATAGCAGGTTTTTTCACTTTAATTTATTTTACATTTTATTACTTTTATTAATTAATTTTATTACATTTGATTCAAATTTTGAAAATGTCTTAATCAGCAGATTAAACGACAAATCAAAATAGAGACGTTTAAATCACAGCGGTCATTTCCAGTTGATTCGTCACAATGGAGATGGAAGGTCAATTTAAGTACACTGCATTATGTGATACAATATCTCATACAGTGCGCTTTATTGCATACTGTGCATTTTAGTCATCTGGACATTCAATGCATTCAGTGCAAGTACACATACTATTTACTGTAGAAACACACAGTATGATAGTACATTATTGTGAACAGCGTCTTTCCCTCACTGTCTTCCTCTCTTCTCCCACTCACTCTCTCCCACTGATGAAGAGCAAAACAAAGACGTCTAGTGTCTGAAAAGGCGATGAAATAGTGAAGAACGGCAGAAAACAGGAAGTCAGCGTGCCCTAGTCACACCTCCGCTCTCTTTCAACACCCACTGGGGTCACGAGCGTCTGGTCAGAGCAACCTCTGACGAGAGCGATGACCGATGAGGTCACAGCTAAAGAAATGTGTGAGCTGCAGTTTATCCTGGCCAAAAACACCCACTTAGACAAGAAGAGATCATCTGACTGACATGCAAAGTATCTCAACATAGTGCCTTTAGGCAGCGAGTTTAGGCAAGGTCACGTTTATATATTTCTATAGCGCTTTATACAATACAGAGCGATTCAAATCAGCTTCACAGTAATAAACAGGAAAATGACAGTGTTACAGTTACAGTGTTGTAAAATGAATCTATTTTGAAACTCAGTTTCAACTGTAATGCATCTCTATAGAAGATAATGGTTTCATTATTCAGCTCAATTCAGTTCAATGTTGATTCAATTAAGTTCAATAGCTGTATCAATGTTGCAAAGAATTATTTATATTGCACATTTCAAACATAATGGCATCTGATTGTATTTTGCATTAAAAAAAACAATCCTAAAATGTACGTACAAAATGAAAATGACAATGAAAACTATAAATATCTGTTATACAAATAAAAAAACTATTTAAAATATAGGAATAAGAAGGAAAGTTTAAGAATGGGGAAATTTACAGAAATAAAATGATAAGAGTGCAATCAGTGTAATGCTAGACTGTTGTCACAAGACTTCATCGGCATGTGGTTATCTAAAAAAAATATTATTTAAAGATTATTTTGCATTTTTTATTCCAATTTTATATAAACATTTTAATCTCCAGTCGATGTGTTAAAATAATGTGTTAAAATAGTGATGTTAAAAATCAAAGCTGCCATTACTTACTATACAACAAATAAAATTAAAAGCATTTAAAATACAGGAATAAGAAGGAAAGAAATGAGGAAAAAATGTTTTTAAAAAAATTACAGAAATAAAATTATATAGTGCCATCAGTAGGATGTAGCAGGAATGCATCAACTATTTCAGTTTATCTGAAAAGGCAGATACAATAAAAATACAGATGTGGCAGAAAAGCAAAAATAATGGAACAGGAGTTCCTAACTGGCTTAATGGAAAACAATACAAAAATTGCAAGAAATAATTTTATTGCAATTTGTAAGAGACTTCGTAATCCCAATTATTCGATATGATTATTTAACATAACTCAAAAAACAAAAGAAGGATATAGGCTCCAGTTCTGCCATATCAAATTTACTTGCAGCCTTAAATGACACTCTGTAGATCTTTTAGTGATCTGATGCCACACTAACCTGGAAAACTAAGCTGGAAAATCCAGTGATTCCTTCACACAAGTGTTTCCGGTCAAGCTCATGCAGCTTGAGGTTTGTGTGCAATATGCATTCAGTGAACATGCTATGTCACTGAATCCTTTTAAGAGAGGAATCACCCGCCCAACAGAGGCTGGAATGAAACCAGTGTTCATGTTATTGGCCCAAACCTACTGTGCTATAATTCACACCATCTTACCCAAACAGCTATAAATCCTTCATGATCGGTGGCTTGGCACAGAGAGACTTGTGTCACGAATCATTTGCAAAACAAACTATAAATTCTACGACCACTCTTTCCTTCCTTGAGACAGAGAGACAACGAAGACCAACATCTTCATTTACAGCTGAAAGTGAAAACTATAGACGTCTCTTTCTGCCGCAGAATAAAAATTATAAAAAAGTAACTGTGACTTTTTAACTCGCAACTGAAAAGAAGTCAGGATGCAAACTCAGAAGAAAAAGGTTTCAGAGAAATTTAGAGAAAAAAAAGCCATAATTGCGAGATGTAACTGAATTCTAAGAAAAAAGTCAGAATTCTTCAATTATTTCTCACAACTCTGTCAATTCTAAGAAAAATAGTCTGAATTTTGAGATAAAATGTTGTAATTACCTTTTTTTATTCCGTGGCAGAAACAGGCTTCCATAAAAAACACCTTTAAACCACTCATGCACACAATTTTGCCACTTTCAGTCGGATAAGAGCAAAACAGGTGTTATGAGAAGCAGGTGAATAGTCGTATTTTAGCATGACTGCAGTGCTGTATTGATCAAACTACACTTGTCAAAAATAATAGTTCTGAAAGCTTCAAAGTCTTTTGAGTGATAGCTGGAATCAAGCAGCTCTCAAAAACACAGACAAATGACTTTCAAGCCTCTTTCATTGAGACAAAACAATGCTGAAGTCAAGCCTGACATTTGAAGAGTCGAGGACAGAGATCTTTTGTGAGTCATTCTCTCTAGCAACAGACCACAACACTGAGAGTGCATATTTCAGACAGAAGAATGTACTCTTCATGTCATGCTAGACAGATATCAGGACTGCTCTGTCATTTCCTACAACCACAGGCTGAAAAACAAGGGACGCCACAAGAAAAAGAGCCCACAGAGGAGAATAAAGCAACTGAGATGAAGTGTTACAAAGCCTATATGAACAAACGATTCATGCCGTTACATCTGAATTCAGGCAAAAAAAAAAAAAAAAAGGAACCTTAAAAGTAAACATAAATACACTGACTTTCTTTGGGATGACTAAAAATGTTGCCTATGTAGGCAGCACACTAGATTTTGGAAAAGCGTCTGAGACAGGCTGAATCATGACAGGTCGACCACAGACGGCCTTCGAGAAACTAAAGGGAAGATAGACTGAAGCGAAGAGACAGAAAAGTAGAGAGAAAGGCAGTTTGAGCGACACTAAAGTAAACTAACCAAACCTACATTTGCTCTTTGGGTCCAAAGCAAACCGCACGCAGCAGACCGGCAATTTCAGCTGCGCTCTAACCCATGAAACCAGGCCTAACTAATTATACCGGTGAACGGACAGCTGATTACAACCTCTCTAGACTTTCCTAGCCAATATACAGGCTGAGACTTCTAATTATAATAGTCTGACTCTGATTAGACCAGGACTGATGTTTAATAGACGTAACGCATAAGGGAGAGGTTGCAATTTTATTTATAGTGAAACCTCCACCAAAACACATCTTACATTGGTGCATATAAATGTAAAAATGATTAAATATCACTCTTCCAAATGTTCATTTAGTAAAAAAAAAAAAAAAAAAAAAAAACCTGTGCAAAAAAGGCCTTGATATTTTAAAGCGAGATTTTTACTGTATTTTACTCCTTACATTAAATATTTTGGGTATTCCTGACTACAGTGACTGTTTGATTAAAATGACAATAAAAAATAAATACATAACTAATAAATGGACAGATAATTAAATAGATCATGGATAAATAAATAAATAAATAAAATTAAAATCATTCAATTTTGAGCAAAATCATATATCTCAGTAAATATTACTCTTCCACATGTTCATTTAGTGAAAAACTGCGCAAAAATAGATTTTTTTTAAGCTACATTTTTACTATGTTTACAGTATTTTTACTACATTTGACCTCTTACGTTATTTTGAGTCTACTTGACTACAGTGATGTTTGCTTAAAATTAGAATAAAAAATAGATATATAAACAATTAATAAACAGACAGACAAATACATATATCAGATAGCTAAAATGAATAAATAAATGAAATAATTTAAGCCAATTTTGAGCAAAACCATACATCTCAGTAAATATCACTCTTTTACGTGTTCATTTAGTGAAAAACAGTGCAAAACCAAGACTTTAAAGCTAGGTTTTTACATTAAATATTACATCTATCTGAAAAAATAAATACACAAAGATGGATGGATGGATGGATGGATGGATAAAATTCATGCCATTTCAGTGCAAAATCATACATATATTTTAAATACATTCAAAAGACTGGAAATATCAAGATTTATTTTGATTATATTATATATCTTTTTAGATTATGTATTTATATTATTTATTATTATATATATTATATTTCTATATTTTCCAGCCCTAGTGTGTTCTCCTGGTGTATTCTGAGGTGAATATCTTCAGATCAGATGTGAGGGTGTATCTCTGGCTTCTGTGAGTCTGCGAGTGAAATAAATCTGGCCTCAGGAATGCGAGTCGTCATTGTTAAAGCCTCTAAACGCTGAAGAATAAAAGCCCACCAGCCCCTGCTTCACCTCCCCTCACACACACACACACAGAACAAATGGACGTAACCTTGAGAAGGATGAGCTCTATTCAGACAGAAAGAGCCGTTTAGTATTCAGACTCTGTGGCTCGGCTTGTCACACGTACAGTACAGCGCCTGTGGAGAAGATCCTGAGTCACAGACTGTGTTTGAGTTTCATCACTGACCTGTGGAGAGCTCACATTTACTTGAATTAATGCATTCGTTTGTGATCATGGGCTCTGCTCAATGTGTACAGGACATGTGTGCAAATATGATGTGTGTGTGAGATTCTCTTTGTTAAATCTACAAAGGTGACTGACTGAGAAATTGAATGAGTGTCTGAAACCCTGGAGATACTGAACAACAGCAATGACAGAGAGAGAGAGAGAGAGAGAGAGAGAGAGAGAGAGAGACACAAGAGGATGAGAAGGACAGAGGAAAGAGGTGAGAAAAAAAGAAAGAAGAAAATAAAGGAGACCAGGGGTACATATCAACAATAATGGATAAACAGAGTTACAAAAGAGGAAAATGAAATAAAAAGAAGTGAAATGGAATACAATTAGAATGAGAAAAAGAAGAAGGATGAAGAGAAAGAGGAAAAAAAAGAAAAAGAAAGAAGCGAGAGGCAGAGAAGAGAAAGAGGAAGAAAAAAAGAACAAAAAAAGGAGAAAGAAGAGGAGGAGGACAAGAAAAGAAAGATGAAAGGAAGAAGAGAGATGCAGATGAGAAAGAAGAAGAGGAATCGAGAGCAAGATGAAGAGAAAAGTGAAAACGGGAAACTGAGGAAAAATACACTCTTAAAAATAAAGGTGCTTCACGATGCCATAGAAGAACCTTTTTGTCTAAATGGTTCCATAAAGAACCTTCAACATCTGAAGAACCTTTCAGTTTCAAAAAAGCTTCTTTGTGGTGAAAGAAGGTTCTTCAGATTATAAAAAGGTAAGAAAGACATTGTTCTTTAAAGAACCTTTGACTGAATGGTTCTTTGTGGAACTAAAAATGGTTCTTCTATGGCATCGCTGTGAAGAACCTTTTAAGCACCTTTATTTTTAAGAGTGTAATGAAAAGGTTGAAAAGAAAGTGGAAAAATGAAGTGAAAGAAGAAATATAGTAAGATGTGGAAGATGAAGAAAGTGAGAGAGGGGAAAAGAATGAAAGAGAAAAAATTAAAAGAATGACAAAGAGAGGAGAAAGAAGCAGAGAGGAAAGAGGAAAATAAAAAGAAAAGATGAAGAGGAGACAGAAATAGAGAAAAGGATGAGGAAATGAAACAGAAGAAGAGAACAAGAAGGAAAAGTGGAATATGAGGAAGAGGAAGAGAAAGAAAAACAAAAGAAGACAAGAAAGAGAAGAAAGATGAAGAAGATGCAAAGAAAGAAAGAAATAAAGAAAGTGGAAGTGAAAGAGTGCTGTATTGATGTGAGTCTGGATCACACAGCATGTTATCAGACTTAACTCACAATAGAACCACAGGCTCACAATCACACACACACACACACAGAGTTTCCTGTCATTCACACACTCACTCAGCTCTCTATAGAGATCCTTTCAGACGGCTGATGCCTGTCACTAACACAACAACAACAGACACAACAGTCACATCCATTCACAAATACACTCTAGGCTGATCTTTACTTGTGCTGTCAACTATATGTGACCATGGACCACAAAACCAGTTTTAAGTGTCAATTTTTCAAAATTGAGATTTATACATCATTTGAAAGCTGAATAAATAAGCTTTCCATTGATGTATGGTTTGTTAGGATCGGACAATATTTGGCCAAGATACAACTATTTGAAAATCTGGAATCTGAGGGTGCAAAAAAAATCTAAATATTGAGAAAATTGCCTTTAAAGTTGTCCAAATGAAGTTCTTAGCAATGCATATTACTAATTAATAATTTATGGTAAGAAATTTACAAAATATCTTCATGGAACATGATCTTTACTTAATATCCTAATGATTTTTGGCATAAAAGAAAAATGGATAATTTTGACCCATACAATGTATTTTTGGCTATTGCTACAAATATACCCCAGCGACCTAAGACTGGTTTTGTGCTCCAGGGTCACATATACACATTTCACAACTCAGACTTTACATGACCCACAACCAGTAAAGCATTATTATTATTCAAAATATACAAACAAGACATTTGTGTACTGCTCCAAAACCTAGCGAGCTGCCTAGTATGAAATGTCAGGTAAAACCCTCTAATTTCTAATTACAAATTTAATAAGACAATCAGTTAATAATTAAAACAATTCAGTTAATAAATAAAATCCACGATAAATAAATACAGTAAAAACTGTAGCATTGTGAAATATTATGAGCATTAAGAAAACTGTTTTTTATTTTAAGTATATATATATATATATATTTAAAAATGTAATTTTTTGCTGTGATGCAAAGCTGATTTTCAGCATCATTACTCCAGTCTTCAGTGTCACATGATCCTTCAGAAATCATTCTAATATGCAGATTTGCTGCTCAATTATTAGACGAAAGCATCGTATCTGAAGTGCACATATACTCACTACATTTTGGCAAAGAGCAGGAGAGCCAAATTCACCCAGCAGAAAAGAGCTGTAATACACTAGAGACATTAAAGCCACAAGCACGTCACTGAAACATCCTCTATGGGAACATATTAGGCAGTTAATGCGACGGGATGCCACAAGCAGACAGACATCTGAAGTCAGAGCAGCTCAGCACTGGCAGAACAGTCTGGAGTCTCTTTCCCAGAAGCCCCAAGGGCTCAGAGACGGAGGGGCACGACATGTTCCAGTTCTCTTCATAAACGCTCTATTTCAACTGGGATGGGAAAAGAATCTCAGTGCAAAGCGGAGCCTTACCCTCATGTCTTTATATGAGAAAGAATGTACAACTCTGTAACCTAACCACATTTTTCAGTAGCTCAGATATTCTTTAAATAGAGCACCATTTCCAGTATCATGCTACTTTTGAAATATAATACAGTTATTCTCTTACAAAGCAAGTTCATGTAAATCTATCAGTTTAAATAACAATTCAGTCCACTCTGTGGCCATCTTGGCTACAAACACGGGCAGCTGTTTCTTACATAGGCAACAGGCATACAAGTACAGCTCCAATCTACCTAAACATCTCCAAAACAGTGCAAAATTACAAATTATATGTCAATAAAAGATTCCAAACCAGCATAAAAAAGAAGAAAAAAATGGGGTTCTCTAGGCTAAAAATGCAATTATTATGGATAATAATAATATCTATCTCACAGATTTCTATTTAACCATTTTCCTATTTAATAATTGCAAACAAATTAATTTTATTTTACTTTATTTTATTAAAATTAACACTGGTAGAAATGTTTAATTAATAATCATAATAATTACTAAATTAATATTTAATACATTTAAATTAATTACATTTAAGTGTAATAAATTATTAACTTTTATATTAATATAATATTTATAATATAAATCCCGATGGTATAAAGTGTCTATTATTAGAGATTTTGCTACACATTTTTTTTATTATATTAAAACTAACACTGGCAGAAAAGTTTAATTTAGAATTTTTAAAAAATATATATTTTATGTATGTTTTTCTTTTATATTAATATTTATGTGTGTGTATGTATATATGTATACAGTACATGTACACATATGCATACATGCATGTGGATGGAATTCCATTTAAGCTGAAATCAGCACAGAAAACACAGAATAAGTCCGTAAATTCTCTGCTCTTTGAGGATTTGGCAGACGCTCCGGGAGCTCAGGGAGGTAAAACCTCAAGCTATCATTGAGGCTGAATGCGGTCTGTCACATTTATGAGTCTCAGGGCTTCGATGAAAATCATTCCACTCCAAAACATGACCTTACTTTACTGACGATGTCTAAGGACAACATCTCTACACGTCTCCTGTAAATCTTGTGTAAATCTCCTGTGCATCTTAAAAAGATGTTTTGCAAAGCATGACAGAATTGTTTTGCAGATATCTGCAGCTTAAAGGATTCATCATTTACTCACTTTCAAGTCATTCCAAACCCATATGACTCTTATCTCCGTGGAACACAAAGGAGAAGTTCTGATGAATGTTCTGATTCTGTGAACTGGATCAACTGATTCATTCAAATGAGTCAACTCTAATGCACGATTCATTCATGAACAGGACATTGCAGCTTCAAAGGACAGCAAAGATTATTAGTTTGTGTTCAGTGGAAGAAAGAAAGTCCTGCAGGTTTGGAATGACATAAGGGTGAGCAAATGATGGCAGACTTGTCATTTTGAAGTGAACTATCCCTTTAAAAGATGAAAAGCTAGTTATTAGTCTTGTTTAACATTATCTTAAGCCTGGAATACACTACGCGATTTTTGCCCCGATTTTCCAGTCTGAACAAGTTGACACTAGTTGAGGAAAGTCAGAGCCAGTCTGCAGATTACAGCTGACAGATTCCACAGAAAATCACGTAGTGTATGATGGTCACAGACTCCGATTTTTTAGCTTCAGACTTTGATTCTATCCAGTCAGAAGATATCGAACATGTTTGATATTTTCAGCCGATTTTAGAACACATGTTTTCATTTGTCATGCGTCTCCTAGCAACAAGGCGCACGTTTCTGCGTGAGTTCGTTGTGATCGGAACAACTTTAAAGTCTGGTAGTGTATGATCCTCGGTCGCGTAGTGTATGATGCCCAGTTTTCCTTTGTCACTATTTACAAAGTCGGTAAGTGTATGATGCCTAGAGTTTTAAAAATCTGCTCAGATTTTAAAAGTCGTGTAGTGTATTCCAGCCTTTAATCCTGCTTTTAAGAACATATTTAAAGGATTCACTCACAATAAGCCACATAAGCCATGAGGAGTGACAGTAAGAACTGAGATTACCACAGTTTGACAACAGTCAGGCACTGGAAGCAAAATCCTATTTGTTTTCTGCATAGGGAAATTATTTTTTAGTGATAACGTCTAAACTTTTCTGGACAGACGTACCAGGAGCTCTGAGGCTGTTTCTGTATAAGGATCAGTATCATTAACACAGACCATTAAGAAGAGCGTGGAGCGCGGATCAGTGAGGGTCACGGGAACAACGGCACAACTGCATGACTGGACATCAGGAAGACACAGATCAGACGCTTTTAGTGGAGCTAAATGAAAACAAATGCGGCTCACCTCACCCCATATAATCCATCAGTAAACAAGCATACTGCAATGATAAGCCTTTCAAGAGCACTAGGCCATGCATTCATACACTAAAAGTTTAGGGTTTTTTGAAAGAAGACTTTTATGCACACCAAGGCTGCATTTATTTCATATAAAATACAGTAAAAACAGTAAAATTGTGATATATTATTACAATTTAAAATGGCTGTTTTCTATGTGAATATATGGTAAAATGTCATTTATTCCTGGGATGCAAAGCTGAATTTTCAGCATCATTACTTCAGTCTTCAGGGACAAAGGATCTTTCAGGAATCATTGTAATATACCGATTTGCGGCTCAATAAACATTTATGATTATTAGTAGTGTCGCGCTGCTTCACATTTTTGTGTATATTACATATTTTTTTATATCCTTTGATGATAGTAATTTCAAACAAACAGCATTTAGTTTAAATGATTTCATTTTATATTTAATTATTTCTCTATTTTTATTATATATTTCATATTTTATATTTTTTATTTTAAATAAAAATTCAATTTATGTGACTTGTTTATTTTTTATTATTATTCTGTGTACTGGAAGCCTTACAGAGACAAACCCCTGTATATGTGTGTAAGCATACCTGCCAATAAACTTAATTCTAATTCACTTACATGCCATGAATTTTTCACAATTTACACAGACGTTATACAGATACTGTAGTATTTCTGTTCTTTTTATTTTCTTTTTCATATTTTATTATTTTATGTGTTTATTAATTATTTTAAAATTTATTTTTGTTACACTTGTTTTGATTTTTAATTTTTTTCTGTGTGCTGGAAGCTTCACCAATACAAATCTCTTGTGTTTGTATAAGCATACTTGGCAGTAAATCCAATTCTCGTTCTGAAATAAAATCTTTTGTAACATCATGAACATCTTTACTGTCACTTTTGATCATTTTAATGCATCCTTGCTGAATAAAAGTATTAATATCTTCAAAAAACATATAAAATCTTAGTAACTTTGAATGGTAATGCAATGCAAAACAGAATGCCTGCAATATACATCTAATCTCATATCCCAAAAAATATTGTAAAACTACCCTCACCAGTCTCCCGCCTCGACCCGCCACATCAGGATGAGTGTTCACAGGCAGTGAATGTTAAAAAGAGGAACTATTAACCCCCCACGACTCTTTGTCATTAGGAAAAGCACAATGACGACGGGTCAGTAGTTCAGCCTGGCCTCTGAACGCTACACAGACTATTCATCAACACACAATCACAGCCGTGGGAGACAGAAGAGCTCAAACACACACACACTCATAACAAGCACTTCTATGCATGGGAACTGAGCGATTCTTTTCTTACTGATTCTATTAACGATTCTTTTATATACAAGTCCAAGGTTTTCCAATCTGGGGTTTCCCTAAAAAATCAGCACAGAAAATTCTGCATGAACATGCATGAGTCATTTCAACACACTGCTTAAGTGATATACTGTCTGTTCCTGTTTCGCTAAACAACAGCGTAGGGTTTTGCAGTTCAACCTCCCATGGCGGCGCTGAGCCAAGATACCCGTGTAATCCTGATCAGGGAATGACATCACTCCCGTTCCCTGCCAAATATGAGGTGGCTTTATTTGTTTAGCTTCTTCTTGTCCCCTTTTCTTTTATTCTAGGGTTTCAAAAGTGTTTCCAAGGTCATGGACACCTTGGGAGGGGAAAGAAGGGAAACGAGACGAGCTCCACCAGTCAGAGATCTGGATGCCAACTGGCCAGCTGGGAACGAAAGGCCAGTGATTAGGAAGTCAAGCCAGACAGCTGACTATAGACGAAGTCTCGTGACGTTTACAGCATATTCTGTCCAAGAACCGCCCACTTAGACAGGAAGAGACTGACAGACATAAAAAAAAAAATACATTTATCTAATTTACAGCATAATCATAATAGAAAGATTTATTTTTTCATTCATTTTTTTAATTGAAGTGAACACTTTAATTAAAATTGTATTTAATTGAAATGAACAGAACAGCTTAATTAAAACTATAAAATTTTATGTTTTATATATCCCATATATTTTTAAGTGAACACATATTAGGGCTATCAATAGATTTGAATTTTTACAATTACGATTAATCACACACTTATCACACATATATTTCTATTATACTTATTAAATATACATAAATAATTGTATGTACACACACACACACACACACACATACACATACACTCACACATACACACACACATAAATATGCATACATACATTCATATTTATAATTATATTTTATATAATAAAATAAATATATATACAGTATATACAGTAAAGTTTGGGATCAGTAAGATTTTTGATGTTTTATAAAGATGTTTCTTATTATTGCAATTCAAAATAACCGTTTTCTATTTAAATATACTTTAAAATAGAATTTATTTCTGTGAAGCAAAGCTGAATTTTCAGCATCATTACTCCAGTCTTCATTGTCACATGATCCTTCAGAAATCATTCTAATATGCTGATGTATAATCAATGTTGGAAACGGTTGTGCTGCTTAATATTTTTTGGTACCTGCTGTGATACTTTTTTCAGGATTCTTTGATAAATAAAAAGTTAAAAAGAAGTGATTATTCAAAATATAAATTTTGTGTTACAATATACACTACTGACTGACAACAGAAATACTTACGTTTAGCTAATTTACTATCAAAACAGCTTAAGTGAACTGACGAAAGCTTGACTGAATGATGTAAAGCCTGAACAGACTCTCATTGGCCTGTTATTTGACTGACATCACTGCGGTTCTGTATTACATAAACAAGAGTTTTGAAATGAGATCTGAGATCATTATGCAAAGGAAATTGAATGCTGTGGCATGTTAATGTGTTGTAGTGAATCCTGTCATTATCTCTGCACTGCTGCTGTTGATTTTGTCTCGGGGGTGTGACGGCTACCTGCCAGTTTTCTTCCCCGATGCATTAATCTCTGACAGAAAAAACAGCAATAATTCATCTTACAGAATGTAATAAGATTTAAAAGGCTCATGACTTGTGGAATCAAATTTTCCTGCTGAAACAATGTTCTGAAGTTCCAAAAACCTTCTGACGTGAGATTGGTGAAAACATCATTGTTGTATGTCTGTATTTATGTAGCACCGTGGTCCTGTGAGGCACGACATTTCGTTCCACTGTATGTCCCCACATGTAGCGGAATGACAATAAAGCTCAACTTGAACTTGATCTTGATCTGAACACAAAACCACATGACTGCCAACATTTACACCTTGTGAATCTGTCACAATGTGAGGCCATTTACACAGTAGCAAAAGAATGCCTGTTTAATTCAAATGATCAGAAGTAGAATTGAAAATGGTCATTAAAAAAACTCAATGTTGGCTAAACAAAAAAAAGAACTGGTTATTAATTCTAATGATCAGAAATAGAATGGAAAATGGTCACAAAAAAACTAAATCCTGGCATATATATATATATATATATATATATGAACAGCCTGTTCAATTCTAATGATCAGAAATAAAATGGATAATCTTCATAAAAATAAATGTGGGCTAAAAAAAATCATTTAAAAAATCGATTGTAATATTTTAATGAGACCTTAGAGAAATAAAAAATGGCAGGTCAGCTCTTAGTAATGGTTTGTGTAACAACAGAATGCGGTATTGTCTTGTCAATAAGAAAGAGACTAAAAACAAAGGTCTTCAGTGGTGCAGTTATGTATACACAGAAATATTCTTTTCCTGTTAGCACAGACAACATTATTGCAACAGGCATATTTTCTACTGACATCAAACATTCAGAGTCAAGATGTAATCATGTTGTTTATGATTCACTGTCACTTTTACAGAGTTTTGATAATGCTCTCATATACAGGTATTTCTGATTAAAATTAAACTCAAAATGTATTAGATAAAATGAAATAACCAAACGAATTATGAATGAAATATCTTTACAAATGAAATATACTTTCTCTTTTTATTTAGAACTTGGACTCAAAACAAAAGATCACAATATTGTGTAATGAATGATAAGTCTAAATGCATCAATGCATTCACATTATGAAACACTTGAATTCAAAACAATACACTCAAAGCAGCAAAACACTGAATGAATAAGCTGTATTGAAAGCCGTTGTAAAAACATGAGATATTCATACACCTGTGACCTCTATAATTCTATATTACTACACCATGTAACCTGCAACCTGCAATTACACAATGCATCGTCGCTTCTAAATCACTTGCATTCAATGAAGCTGTCGACACTGGAAAAGCTCGTCTGACACACAGAGTTTCTGCTTAGTGTCAGACTATAAAAAATGGATTCTGTCATATAAATGGTATAGTAGACTCTCTACCACTGCAGAAACTGGCCAGACCGAACTCCAACAGAGTTTAAAAATACACAAAAATCAACTGAGGAAGAGCTGCTGAAGCAGCAGAAGCCTCTGAACACCCAAGAGGCAGCTATTAGCCGGGCATTGCTGTACCACACACACACACACACACAGCATCTATGAGGTCTGGGAGTTCAGGTGTGTCCTCACGTGTCCCAGCCCAACTCTCACATTACCAGACAAGCAGAATAACAGCTCCATGGGAATGGACATGAGTCAGGGCCGCACTACGACGGCTGTTTACAAGACCTTGGCAGGCAACAGACGGCAGACTCGCTGTCAACCTCTCACCTTTCCCAATTGTTCTCTCATTCTCTCCTCTTACGTACAATCTTGGTCATTCACTGAGGTGTATTATTGCACACAATAATGGCATGCTGCAATCATATGAATATGAGTGTGTGTGTGTGTGTAAGAGAGATTCTTAAATTTCAGAAACACTCATCTAACCCAATATAACTGATAATAATAATGAAGACTAACAAATAAGAGTTCTGCTTTGGAAATGTCAAATATCACAAGAGTCAGTATGAAATGTTACAGGCAACAAGTAATCGCTCTTAATGCACCAAAAGAACAAATACCATATGTAATGAAGTCACAGACTGTATGAGTGTTTGCAGGTAGTTCTCTTGAAGCATCTTGGAAACATTGCAACAGTTCTTCTGGATTTAATCTGTCTCAGTTTGTTCTGTTTCTTCATGTCATTCTAGACAGACTGGATGATGATCAGATCAGATCTCTGTGTGGAGCACTGGCTGTTTCAGACTCCTTGTGCAAAAAAAAAAAACTCACTGGATTATTACAATTAATGGCAAAATGAATGTTTGGAAATGTATACTGATATTTCCTACTGACACACTACAGCAAAAGACAGAAATAACTGACTTAAAACCATTTTTTAGCTGGTGAAAATACTAGTAGCCTAAAACTTTTGCACAGTACTGTATTATATATATATATATATATATATATAAAATATAATTTCTATAAATATATTTAGGGGTAAAATATGGGGTAAAATATGACCTGGGCATTTTTGGTAAGCAGGGCATTCTGGGAGGCTGGTCCAGCTCACCTGCGGCCATCACTGACTGTCATGTGTCTCAGGTCATCAGGGGTCTCATGAACGGGGTCAGTGTGGTTTAGGGGCTCACTCACACACAGACACACACACACACACACAGACACACACACACCTGTGGCTTTCTGTGCAGACGTGTCTGCTGCTGTCAACAAACCATCTTTGAAAACCACTGTGACGCAGACGAGATGCAGGTACAGCCGCATGTTAAAGGCCACAGCTGGGTAACGGCAGCACGGGTGGAATTTTCCAAGAGGTTTCCTCTTTATTATCCTTGGATCAGTGAGCAGTATAACAGGGGATGGTCGAGAGTAAAGTAAAACCATTCAGGTCCAGAAATATCTTGGGTAAAATCAGGGCTACAGTCAAACATGCCTTTATGTCAACCAGCAAAATACACATAATTATCTTGAAAAGCTTTGCTGAATGAAATTATGCTTACTAGTGCTATATACCAAATGCATCACCCTGTAACAAATACTGTTTATATTTGCTCTGCTGTGAAAGGACTGCAACAAAGCAACTGTGAAAATACAAAGCAGAATGTGTGTAATTTTATACCACAATAACAGTATATACAATTTTAGTCATACAGACCACTGGGTGTATGAAATTGACAAAAAATATTAGTAAGTTTACATTAAGTCTTAATATATTCTGGGATTTTGTTATTAATATATATATAAAAACTTAATATATGAATTTGACATAAAACATGATGCATACATTAAATATGATTATTATTATTATTATTATTATTATTATTATTATCATCATCAATAGTTATTCTTATTTGATTATCATTACAATGATATTACAATGAAATTAAATCATTCTGACATAAAAAAATAAATCACTTTTTTCTGTAATGAGAACAATTTCTTTATATTATGATAAAGAAAAAATGCATTAAGGTAAAAATAAAATGCTGATTCATTCAGAAACGAAATTAAATTTGGACCTTTATGGTTTGCAAAATAGAGCAAAAACAGACAATACTGACAATTTTGTGCCTAAAATGTCACAATATTAACTTTGTTTATTGATCTGTTGTATGAAATCAATATTACATTTGTAATCATGCTGAAATCTGAGAAAAACAGCATGCTTGCACTCTTAAAAATAAAGGTGCTTGAAAAGGTTCTTCACAGCGATGCCATAGAAGAACCATTTTTGGTTCCACAAAGAACCATTCAGTCAAAGGTTCTTTAAAGAACCGCATCTCTTTCTTACCTTTTTATAATCTGAAGAACCTTCTTTCGCCACAAAGAACCTTTTGTGAAACAGAAAGGTTCTTCAGATGTTGAAGGTTCTTTATGGAACCATTTAAACAAAAAGGTTCTTCTATGGCATCGTGAAGCACCTTTATTTTTAAGAGTGTGCTTGTGTGATACCGCTAAACTATATCATATAGAAATACAAGACAAAAGGGACATTTTTGTACCCATTTATAGAATTCTGTGGTAACTGTACAAGGCTACATTACACAGTGAATGTGTTTTTTTGCCAGTGACATACTCAATAATGTCAGCTTCCATTATGTTAAACGACAATTACAAAATTATAGACGATACATATCGCACACTCCAACCGACCACCCCTAATGCTTTCAACAAATGTTGCTTGGAAAGGAAGCAAGAAAAACAAGGTTTCAAATAGTTTGGGTTTCCCTGCCTGCTTAATATTTCACTTAACGGCAGGTCTGATCTCCCATAAAGAGGAGATGACTAGAGCTCAGTCCAAACAGACCAGAGAGGTTCAGGCTTCAGGTTTCAGCTCTCACATGAAAAACAAAGATATGAGGCTCCTGAGTCAATGTGCTTGAAGAAAGCTGGAAGGGAAATTAATATCCTGTCCACAGGCTGACCTGGAATCTCAACTATTTAGAAAATTTCTCTTGTTTAGATGGGAATTAGATGATGTTAGATGAGAATGTGATGAGAGGAGAAGCAGGACATTTCATAGGAACCACCATGTCAGCATGGTATCACTATTCTCTGTCCATCACGATGATCATCTCAGTTGCAGCTAGTGGTCGACCGATATATCGCCAGTGCTGATATTTTCAAATATTGGCATCGGCCGATAAGTTTTTCCTGTTTGGCCAATCCGTTCGAGGCGGGACTTTTATTTTGACGGCGCTGACAATGGCAGCGCCTGAGCACACAGCTCTCACATTCTCCCTGACTCATTCTTGTTAGCTGTCGTCGTTAACAGTTCTGTCTAATACGGATAGAAGTCTGTCTAATAATCAGATAGAATGGTTAAACAAAAGAATTACAATGTATACAAAAAGTATTATAACGACTGCTTTTATATTATTAGTAATAGAAGGCAAACATTATAATACTTTCTCGTTTGCCGTCAGCATTCAGATTGAACAACTATTTCTCATTAAATTCTCAAATACTGCTATCCACCCCAAATTTATAGCTCTATACTCTTACAGTATGGAAGTTTGTTTCTGCCATGGGATACAAAATTTAAAAAGGTAAATTGCAACTTTTATCTCACAATTCGGACTATTTTTCTCGTAATTTTGAGAAAATACATCAGAATTATAAGACAGAAACTCAGAATTGTGAGATTTAAACAGAATTCCAAGACATAAACATGCAGTTCTGAGAAGAAAAGTCAGAATTGAGATATAAACTCTTAACTGTTAGAAAAAAAAAAAGTCAGAATTGGGAGAAAAAAAGGTCACTATTACCTTTTTCATTTTTTATTCCATGGCAAGAAAAAAAAACTGAATTGCGGTACGTAAATTCATGTGTGAAAGAAAGTCAGAATTCTGAGTTTGTTTCTCAGAATTGCGAGACAAAGTCTTAACTGTGAGATATAAACTCTGGAAATTCCGTATTTATGTATCTTTTGTGTCTGAGGAATCTTTAGAGAAGCTCTGGTGTGAAAGTTAATACTTAAATGAAACATTTTTGAGAAGTCTCCTGAGCTGTGAAATAGCACCATCCGAGCCCTAAGATCTTCCTCTTGGTTCTCTGCCGGCTTTCCACTAATAAATACTACATATCCGGTCCATTTTACAGAGCTTAAATTAGCACATTAACATACTGCACCCTCACTCTCCTTGGCAAGACCAGAACAACCTGAGAAGATCAAAGAAAGCGGCGCGTTGCAGACCCTCAGAATTCTGGCCACAAACCAACCAATCTGACCGCAGCCGACTGTGTCCACCAACACAAAAGACAGACACACACACACACAGCTGAAACAACAGTATTGGTGAATCGCACACTGACTGCATTCAGGTCACCAGAGGTCACCACAAGACAGAAACGGCTAAACGCTGTCCTCTGCTCCTAATTTATGACCATCCTGCAGTGGAAAACACACAAAGCTTTTTGATTTTGTTACAACAGGGGACTTGAGCTAAAGATGATCACAGTAGCTACGTTCAGAACAGCAAACTAACTAGGCATGTGTAACGCTACACATTTTCAGAATCAATAACCACACATCATACAGATTCAGCACATTAAAACACTCTCCAAGGAGTTAAATTTAATATTTAAATCACTGGTCAACCTAAAAATGACTAAATGACTAAGCTGTTCTATCACAAACACTAACATACTACTCTTACTATTTTTGCAGTACATGTAAAATGCATACAATATATACACATACAAAAAAATTTTTTACTGAACTTTTTGATTAACTTTTAAATCACAAATTTTCAGTTTCTTTTTTACAATATAAGTATTACTTATGTTATTTAATTATAATATAATTCATAATATAATTATATGTATATAAACATATGTATTTTTTATACAAAAGAATCACAATGAATGCAGTAATGTTTGTTATGCTTTTATAGTTAATAAAATGCCAATCATTTAGTTTTTATTATTAATATTATTTCCAAGTGTGACCACAATAGCATACAACAGTTTAAGATGTTTATGCTCGGATAATGCATACTCTTTCACAGGCTATTTTCAAAAACAGCAATCATTATAAGGTATATACTGTATGCATTAAGAAAACAGACAGAGATTCAAATACAAAAGTACTGCACTAGGACACTTGGATCAAATATTCTGCTGATAACATCCACATTCACTCGTGCCATCACACCAGTCCTGCATTCCTCATCTCCACACCACTGTTACTGAGAAACTTCCCAGAGATCAAACACCCTGATCAATAGTTCACGTGTCCTTGTGACTGTTTGTGTAAGGTCATCACCCTGCCAGTCAGTCCAATAAAAACGAACGCACACATCCACAGGAAGTGCAATGGCTGAGTAGAAGGGTCTAATATATATATTAGATAAATACATTTAATCATTTGTATTTTACTAGATATATTACTTCTACTTCTGCTTTATTATTTCTATTCAGAAATAATTACTTACATCTTTAAAAATGATTTGTACTTTTTTTAAAACTGATTTATGTATTGATAAAGAAAAAAATAATCAAATGAGAAGACACTTTTTTTCATTTTCATTTTTATTCTCTTAACAACAAAGCATCTAGTACAAGCCACCCTGAAGGATTTTCCTTTCACAGAAACATCCAGAGAGAAAGTCCTATCTGGAGTTAATATCTGCATTAATGAGCCGCCAACAGCATCAGCATTGTGCAGCCATAACAATACCACACAAAGACATGATGTGTGTAAAATGGAATGATAAATGAACACTGATGTTGTTTGGGTCAGAGTTGGGATGCTCAAACTTCAATTTAATGCAAGCTGAAATTCAATGCAAGCTCAAAAAACAAGCTGCATTTGGAGATTAGAGCTTCTATGCACACAAACAAAATAAGTGATAATGCACAGTGAAATAAACCAGGATGATAAAGCCGATCTTATATCATCATGAAGGGGTTTATTTTGCAATAATGATCCGCTAACTGCATATTCTCATGCTCATCACATGGCTACATGTGATATCTAATATTATTCAATCACTTATGATTTCTCCTTGCATATGGATCAGCAATTCTTCAAAAGATCGCTCAAACATCAGACTCTACCAATGGGACTGTGATTGAATTTCCATTTTAAACTCATATGAATGCAGTCAAATCAAAAACATAAGTCACCATAGCTCGTTAAAGCACGCTGAAAGCCCTTCCAATAATTTATGAGGTCAAAGGGCAGAGGTTCGGTTGCGGTGCTGCAAAATGCCTCGGGCGAAACTGACCTGCTAATCATGAACGTAAATGTCAATGTCATGTTCAGATGTGAACCTGGAGATTATGAGGCATCGCAGGTGAACAGACCTCAGAGTGTTTCACTAGCAGCCTCATAAAACTGTCCCTTCCCATGGTGCACTGCAGTAACTGAAGCACATCTGTGACGCTGCAAGTCCCAGATCAAGGTTAAGAGTGGACAGTGATGAATCAAAAAAAATCAACTATAAATTATCACAGAATTCAGTCACAAAAGTAGAATTCATTGTACAACAGAATGGCACCGAATTTGGAAAATTTTGAATAAATAAAAAGTAGCGCTATACAATTATTCAAAATGCAATCTTCACTACAAACTGCCACAAAAAAATCGTAAAGAAATTATGACACAAACACGTTATTATTGTACAGTAAAATGTACTTCTCAAAGTAAAAATAATAATAATACAATTTACAACACTAAAATATTATTTTTTAAGGAATATCACACAATTAGTGTGAAATTTTTCATTTATGTTTGATTAATAGAGTAATTATTACACTACTGTCAGTGCCAGGAAATGCCTTTTGCACTGTCCTGCTAGCGAGGCTCCGAGAAGCAGCTGATTGCGAGAAGAGCAAGAAGGATTCCGGCATGGCAAATCTTTACCCTGCGTAACATCATGGAACAGTGTGTTGAATTTCAACATCCTCTCACGGTCAATTTCATTGACTTCGAGAAAGCATTCGACAGCGTTCACCACGATTCACTCTAGCAAATCTGTCTAGTATATGGCATTCCACAGTGGTTTGTTAATATATTCAAGAACATCTATCATAACTCAAGGTGCTGTGTGCGAACCGACACAGGAACATTGAGTTTTTCAACACTGTGACAGGTGTTAGGGGTGCATTTTGTCACCAATGTTGTTCCTGCTTGCCATAGACTATGTGGTATTTCATGGACAGAGCAAACAAGGCTTGCTGATCTAGACTTTGCTGATGATATCGCACTACTAGCAGAGTCACGGGAGAAACTATAGCAACTTACCACCCATTTAAAGATTTGCACTTAAGATCGGGCTGCGGATCAACATCAAATAGACCCAAGTGATGCAAATGAGCGGGGAAGATGAAGATCGACTGATGCCACTCACTATTGGCAACCAGCCACTCAAGGATATGGACCAGTTCACATACTTGGGCAGTGTTATTCCACAGGATGGCGATGCAGAGTCAGATGTAACCCAACGCATTGGCAAAGCAGCTAATGTGTTCCAAAGGATGCGCAACATCTGGATGTCACCCAGCATCAACACATCACTTAAGATCTGTCTCTATATGTCCATTGTGTTACCAATGGCAATCTATGCCTGTGAGACCTGGAAAAATACAGTGCGCATTGGCCACAAGTTGGACGTATTCCACCAGCGGTGTCTCAGATGTATTCTCCGTGTCACATACCATGACCATGTTACTAATGAAGAGATTCTGTGCAGGGCTAAAACCCATAGACTTTCCTCCACTGTGTCTAAGCATCGTATCAAACTGGCAGGTCACATCCTGCGGCAACCAGAACAACGCCTAGCAAAAATTGCACTGACATGGATGGCGCCCAATGGACGTCGAAGGCGAGGAAGGCCAAAGAAGACTTGGCAAAGTACATTCAAAGAGGATTTAAAGCGAGTTGGCATTAAATGGGAAGAAGTTGAATCCCATGCAGCCAATCGCTATCAGTGGAATTTGCTTGCTGCCCAATGTGCCCTGTAGCACAGACGGACCTAAGAGAAGAGGTCCGTTAAGAGGTCACTTTATTAAAAAATAAAATATAAAAATGCAATATGTTGCAAAGGAATTATTTTATTCACGTTTGATTAAATTAAAAAAAAAAAAAATTGTTAACATTTTATGAATGCATCTGATTATCTCTATTTTTGATGATCATTTTTTCTAAAATAATAAATAAATGAATACATCACAGGTAGATCAAGTACTATCAAGACCAATATCAATCTTTTTTTTCCATCCATGTGTAATTTATGCAGAAAAACTCTTTTATGCAGAACTTTAATAAAAATAAATAAAAATTCAATTTTGTGTTGTAAAGGAATTGTTATATGATTACATATCTCGATTTCTTTATGAAATTTTTATTAAATAATAAAACACTCCATCCAAAAAACTGAATTTGGGAAAAAATTAAATCTAATTTGTGTAAAAAAATTCTAACTATTAATAGTATTCCTTGGATGCTTACCTCAGAAAACACCACAAATGAATCCTTGGCTCTGATTTAACAAGAATTTGTAGCCTATCCATTCAGTAGCTCACAATGATTAAGAACAGTGACGACGGCTGGAAATGTGACCTTTACAAGCCCGAGAGCTGATCAAAGACTCCCAACACCTTTAAAACTCAAACCCACTACCGGAATATTTGAAAAACAGGATGAAAAAGACAAAACCACAGACATGTGTCAGATGTGTGTGGAAAGCCCTCAGATGTGGTGTGGATCAAAATGGAAAAGGGTTTTAAAAAAGGCAACCTCGTGCAAGCACAAAGAAAAATGCATGATCACGTTCATGCCAGCTACACTGGAAAAAAATGAAACACACACACACCCATACTGAGCTTATAAGTGACCAATTTGGAACGCTCTACATAAGCAGAAACTACTGACGTTGCTAAGCTAACAATCATCAAGTAAAACTATTAAAACTTTTTTTTGTTAATTGAAATAAAGAAAACTAACTCAAATAAGTTACGAAGCATGAAAACTAAAACTTTTTTTTTTTTTTTTGCCATCGTTGTTCTGGTTTCCACTTACTTTTGTATGACCTTTCCCGATCCCGCCCCTGTCTCTCTCCCACCTCACTTCCTGTCTCATCTACACTGTCCTATAACAGTAAAGGCAAAAAACGCCAAAAATAAATCTTTAAAAAAAAAAAAATGATGACAGAAATATCTTACTATTGTATAGTAAAATGGAACATAAGCATAAACTACTTTTGTTGCTAAGCTAAGAATCAGAATTATTATTAAGTAAATCTAAAACTATTATAACTTTTTTTGTTAATTGAAATAAAGCTAAATTAAAAAAAACATCAGAATATGTGACAACTAACTGCAATAAGCTACAAAGCACAAAAATAAAAACTAAAACTGAAATAACAGTAAATAACCCAAATTTAATCAAAAAAAAAATAAAATACTGTAAAATTTAAATAAAAACTGAAAATACAGAAATAAAAGCTATTTCAAAATATTAATATAAAATAATACTTATCGATGCAATAATACGCATAAAAATACAGCACACACTAATATTGAGTCTATTTTGACTGAACTACCACTCATTAATACTTCGTTTTTGTCTTGTATGAATTAGATTGACATTTGGGTGACGTATAATGACGCATAGAGCTTGTTCTGGTGAATTATGGGATTGCCTACTTCCCTGAAAGATGTGATTCAAAAATAAAGCTGCATGTATTTTGGGAGTATGCCTATGATTCCTTAAAATGCTGCCTGCGTAGGCAGCCCACTGGGTTTTTGGAGCAGGCACAGAGGGAGAAAATAAAAAACTGAAGGGCTGAATCTGAGATTGGAGATTGCATGGGATAATGGCTGTGGTGTTTGGCATCAGGGAAGAGTTTCCATGATTCCTTTCAAACTCCCTGGAGCGCTGCTGCAGGCCAAACCGCCAACATTTGCTCTTCTGCTGTGCAGTTAAAAATGATCAGGGCTTTCTCCTTCACCCATTACCGTTACAAATCACCATGGGCCCGTAACATTTAAAGACGAGGCAGACAATACTAAGTCAATATTCCAGAGACACTGTCTGTTAAACCTGAGGGTCACATTAGTCAAGAGCTCCGTTTGAGATCTGTTCCAAAAACTAGAGAGCTGCCTACTTAGACAGCACTATACTTTTCACACAAAAGCTGTTGCAAAAGGTAGGCTGCCTTTTAAGATTCCAAACTACATTTTGGTCAAATTGCATGTTAGTATAAATGTAGTTTAAAGAGTTGAGCATAGTGCTTGCAACACCAAGGTCACGGATTCGATTCCCAGGAAATGCATGAACTGATGTAATGCGATGTAAGTCGTTCTGTGTTGCATGTACCGCCCATAGAGAAGGCAATCCCATAATGCTTTGTGATGAGCTCAGTATAAATATACTTTTATTTTACATTCATAATACTGAAAAGTATCAATAAATACAGTTCGACATAAAAAAATGGACTAGTTGGATCACGTCACATCACATCTTAAAAACATTTAATGAATTCTTCATTGGCCGTATGAGTTTCTGTTGTACGTCTGAACTGATTTAAACTTCTTTACAAGGAAAGCTGGGTTATTAGCTTGTCTTCAAATCTCTGAGAGTATGATTTGCTTTTTGCTTTATCAGAGTGTAAAACTATGCTAAAACCTAAGAAAATATGGTGAATTACATATTATATAATATAATATTACAACTACAATTACTACTACTAATAAAAATTATACATTTATTACAATTATACAAATATATACATTTGGACAGAGAGGCTTGAGGTCTTTTCCCCGAACCTGTTTCCCTCTTTGTAATTTCACTAATCAATGAAATAATATCATAAATATTTAAGCTTCTAGGGTGTTTAAGGTGCTCTGGTGCTGTAAGCATTCAGCTGTTTTTTGCACTCTTTCTGTATGTCCCAGTTTGCATCTCTGCTTGCTTATTGACGGCATAAGACTGGCACAAGTGACGGATCCGTCAACAGGACCGATCCTCTCTTGACTGGCCGCGGGCCATCCTCATTGTCAAGCCCTGCTCTGCATTCTAAGACAGTGTGAGGACATCAGTAATTCAAGACTGAATCTGAGCTCTGAAGCCTTTCAGAACGGCAATGTGATATTCAGCAAAGTGAAAAAACAGCCTCCACTCCTCAAATTCAGACAACATGTGCTGCTATTCATCTGGAGTTTGTAGTGCATATGTCCCAGCCGGCCTGGATGTAAATATGCCACTAATTCCCCACCGGGACATCATCAAATGACAAGACAGCAAAGCGATTCCAGCCTCAGCCACATCAAGAGCTGACAAAACATGTCACTCCTCATTCAAGGCAACAGCAGAGATGCTGAACGGTCGGAACCGCCCCAGTGGGATCGAGAGAGGGGAAACGGATAGACACAAAGGACAGACTTCATGAAGCATTTCTGACTGGGAGATGGGATGGGATTTCTGTCGTAATAATCAGAGTGCTCCACCTAATAGGCTGATAACTAATACAGCAACAAAGGAAAAGGAACCAGAGGACTAGTCCTACTAAATCACCACAGTAAAAGCAAAATGAAAAGCATAAAATATAACTTTACAAATGTAGGGCCCTATGATTTGTGCAATGCTGAAGACGTGGACAGCATCACAGAATCCAATCATAAAAATGGAATTCAATGTATGAAGCAGAATGTCACAGAATGTGGCAAATTTTGGATAAATAATTCAAAAGCAGGGCTAAACAGTTAATCAAATTGCGATATGGAATAGTGTCTGTGAATTTTAAGTATTTTAAATACTGAAAATATGAATTCTGCAGGTTCATCAAATCATATACATGACAACACAAAAACAGACTTTATATGGCCCTAAAAATGTAATTTTTGTTGAACTTTTAATTAATTGTTAAATTGTGTAAGTTTCATGATTTCCGTTTATTAGCCATAACTTAGATTCCATTTAAAAATTAAAACTAAATCGACAAAAACTAAAAATGGAAACCAAAAATCTAAACTAAAATAAAAAGTAATTTGGGAAAAAAAATAAAATGAAATTTGTTAAATAAGTAAAATGTATTTCATATGGCCCTAAAATGTAATTTGTTACATTTTCAATAAATTGTTGCTAAATTATGCAAGTTTCATGATGTCAATTAATTAGACATACATTTTGATTTCATTTAACCACTAAAACTGAATCCTAAAAAATTTTAAAATGGAAAAAAAAAGAATCCACAAAATTTAAACAATTTAAAAAAATGAATTTGAAGGAAAAAAATAAAAGAATTTGGTCAAAAATAAAACTGCTTTCAAATCTTAACAGCTGCATTTTCAATGAAAAAAATTATATATATAAAAAAATTTTAAAAACACACGACCTATGAAAGTTTAAAGAAATCCCGTCTTTGCTTCAGTGCCCAGAATTTACATTGGACTTTTAATATATAAAATTTGTACACTAATATATAAGATTTTTTACATTTAATTTACATTATTCATATGTATATAATATGCTATTTTGGTAGCACCAAAATGGCATATTGAATAAAAATGAATTAAAATGTGCTTAAAACTGAATATTACCGTGAACTGTGCAGGTCCATCTATGAGGATGAGGATGTTGCACAACCTGTCCAGGTTGAGATCTGTCTATTTTTACAAGCTTCTACCAAGTTACAGATGAATTTGCGCCAAATACAGAAGTTTGATTGGACACATGACCTTTGACATCAACAACAAAAGACATAGGAAGTGTTTTTACTGATAGAGAGACAGGGCGTGTAAAACATGATTCAAGCATGATGAACACGTTCATACAGCCGAAAACAACATTTCAGGGAATCAACAAGGGGTGTTCCCATGGTAATGTTGTCTTATGAGGTTTCAAGGGCCCCATGATGGATTGCCAGTGATGTCATTAGTTGATGAAGCACAGACAGTGATGTGTACATGATGGCACATGATCTTAAGGACAGCATACCAAATACATTCTTTACAAACATTTGAATAGGGCTGCATGACTAATAAAAAAAAAAAAAAAAAAGGATTATAATCAAAAACAATTTTCATGATGAATTACTTGGATGAACCCACACTGGTGACATCACTTCACAAATAATGAGAAATGCATTTCTGTGGAAAAAATATGTTTGCAGGGAAAAAAAGTGTGCAGCAGTGGAAAAAAAAAAAAAAAAGTGCATGATCTGATAATAAATAATAACAACAAATTATAGAGTTAAAGTGAGGAAAAATAAATCTGCATGTTCCTGCAGAACAATCAACCACTTACAGTTAACAATTAATTTGTGCTTTTGTTTTTCTTCAATATCACTTATAATTTACATATTTGAATGGTCATGCTGTTTAAAAACTGTGGATAAACAATTACATTGTTGTTTTAAATTGATGATTTATGATTCGTAACAAGGATGTGGAATAACATTTTTTAAACAAGACAGAAAACAATGTGTGCACTTTTTATGCAATTAATTAAAAATACATATACAGAATTATAAAAAAAATTATTAGTTGCAGCCCTACATTTAAATGATGACTCCTGAGAACATCAATTCAAGAAATCCACATTCAAACATCAGTTCAATACAGCAGTCACTCCTCTGTACTGTACACACACGGTTCATTTACAGGAGCGACAACCTCACAAATTTACAGGAAAAAAATAAATAAATAAATCACACAAAGATCTGGAGGCGGAGCCTCAGTATTCTGAGCCAAGCTGAGAGTTCTACTATCCCATTCATCTCTACTTGTGTGCCAGCAGCTTGGCACAAAAGGAAAAGTTCACCAAAGTCTTTATTAATAAAGAGAGTTCAGTCAAAGCTAACATGTCACAGCCTGATTTGAAATGAAGCTTTTAAACTATAAAAGCGGCCCTGTACAACAACAGACACAAAACAAAAGCAATGACCTCACATGAACATGGTTTTATCATTTTCCAGGTGTCAATTATCTATAGAAAATGACCTCAGAGAACGACACTTGTCTGAACCCTGGGACTCTGTTCTAGTGAGCTAAGATGCTGTCTACATAGTCAGCTGCTTTCTAAAGCAGCTTCATAAATGAAACGGTGCCTAAAAAATAACTGATCTGTGCTACAGAAAAGCACTCCTCACATGAAGCAAACAAGAGACTTGACTCAATCAATTTCAGTTGAGTTTGATGTTCACATGTGTTTAAGATGAAGGTGAAATACTAGAATAAGCATTAAAAAAATACAAATGAAAAACAATTCTTTTTTTAATTAGACTTAACTATTATTTATCAGTTGTTTTCAGTACTGACTACAAAATATTTACTAATTTAATATATTTATATAATTTATAATATATCAGTACCTTATATAATATAGTGCGCGCGTGTGTGTGTGCGCATATATCAGTATATTATGTAATATGTTTTATGATGTCTTTAATATTTGTTTTATTTCAATCTGAATATTTATCATCAAAATATAATTTTTTTTAATTGCAATATAGTGAAAATAAAACACTGAAATGAACAAAAACCTTGAACATAAACATTTTAATATTTGTATAAAAAATATGAAACAATTTTACACAAATTACAAAAGTTTAAGTTATATTTCTCATGCCTCTTCTGCAATTTTTATGCTCCTCAACTTTTGAAAGAGTCTTAATGTTTCCTACCATGCCTGAAAACGCTGCCTACACAAGCAGCTCACTAGGTTTCGAGCAGAGCCGCTGTGTCTTAATTCCTGCTTTTCTGTTGAGGCCAAATCACCATAAATATTTCCATAGCAACATCCCATTATCCCAGGGAATTCAAGTGTACACATCTCCTCCTAATTCTCCCGGAGCATTCAGCGCTCTTGCACACCTGTTTCCACAACAGTGCCATAAACCAGAAACCACATCATAAATCCCAGTAAATAAATCCCACACTTTGATCAGCTACATGCTGACAGATCTCTGATGCATATCAGCCACATGACTTCATCAGCCACCTCAGGCTTCCTCAAATTCATGTATCACATCAATTAGTACATATTTACAAGTCTAATATCTTCTGATGGGCTTTATGTTGTATGAATCAACAAATTAGCTGCAAAATGACTCACTGACTCATTGACATCTTCTGTAAAGAAATGTTGTTTCCGATGTGGAAAAGCTACTCAGAAATTACAGACACAGAATCAGTTTCATGAGTTCATACCTGAATCCTTCTTATTTTTCCCGCCATCTCTGCTCTTCTTCAGCACGGCCTTGAACATGGCGTGACTCCAGGAATCCCTTCACGACTACGCTGTGGAAACACAAGAGATTTTTCACATGAAGCAGCAGGTTCATACACAGTTGCTTTGGTAAAATCAGAAGATCTTGCAGTCTAAAGTTACACTCCACCCGAGAGAAAATTCTCCACAGAGATCTTTGAAATATATACTGCATGTCAGTGTTTCTTTGACTACATGCTCTTTAAAATCCCAGGAGTTGATTTTTATTCAAACTAACAGATTTACACTTTCTTTAAATGAGGACACATTACTTTTATCGTCACAAAAATGTAAACAAGATCATTGCCCAGATATTCTATAAAGCTGGTTTGAAGCATTTAACTTCAAATTTACACTGCAAAAAATGTGGTATAGAAACAATATTCCATTAGAAATTGCTAGTGAATTTTCCAAAGAAACAGTAAGCAATACATTGGATTAAATGTGAAACACTGAAGTTGTAAAACTGAAATAGCATTTTCTTGTCAAAGTACTCCAATAGTCTTATTCACAACTTTGAATTTTTTTTTTTTTTTTTTTTTTTTACAGCATAGAAACTTTTACTACTTGGTAGTTGTCAGATGTCATTAATGTATTGATTTACAAAGACTTTCAATCTTAAAATATTAAGATTTATGATAAAAATCAAAGTCCTTCAGTAGTGGTGTCACTTCCAAGATGACCAACAATTTTGTCACTTTCTTAAAAATGAATGTACTGGTTTACCAAGATGACAACTGTGTGAGGAGCTTGAGATGAAATATAAGATATGTAGGGCTGGGTATCGAGTTCGATACTTTTTAGGCACCGACCAAATTGCCTCGATACCACCGAGTATCGAAAAACGTCTTGTCGTTCGGTACCAAATTTCGATACCTAAGGGGTTAATCTCATTAATGTCAGTGAGGCAATAAGCCTGCAGCACTAGGTGTGTTTGACTAGAAGCGATGCGGTGATGATTGATCAGTGTTTGACATCCGCGAGAGAGATTCAAAAGCGTACGGAGCAGTCTGCTCTCTATATCGCGCGGTTTCGTTTACTACACACTTGACTGAAGCGCGCGTGACGCTCGCGGTGATTTCAGCGTCTGCCGTCTATAAATGAGGGCATAAACACACGAACAACATCTCCAGAACTGCTCTGAGAGTCACTCCATGAGCATTTTACCATTTGATTTGAGTAAAACTAGATAAAACCAACAGAAAAAAAGATAAAACCAACAGAATTATTGTGTGCATGTACAGTATGTCCACATTATTAATAGACTAATCAAATAAACGAGTGTGTGTGGAGAGTGTGTTTCAAGAGAGCTTATTTTCTAAACATCCACAGGGCCAAAAAGTGTTCTTAGTTGAAGAAATGTATTTTAAAAAAATAATGCATAAAAAAAAAGAACAATCTAAATAACTTCTTGTATATTTTATTTCTCAATTTGGCCAAATTCTGGGATTTTTCCCACAGTCCACCCACTGTAATGTGTGATCGCTGGTGGACCGGCATGGAAAGAATTCTTCAATATTTGCACAGAGCGGCTCCGCTGCGCTATCTTGTTATTCCGGAAAACAAGCTGTTGGATTCCCAGCATTCCACATATAATTGATGCTAAACGACTAATCTTGGGCTTTCCGTGCCACTTGTCATGATAGCGCTGAGGTTTCTTCACGTCTTGCATGTTGTTTGTCAGAATTAGCAGCATGGGTCAAATGCATTACAACATGTCTTTTTATCTGGTTAGACTGTTTCTGCACTGGAAACTTCACTCGGTGTGCAATGGCAACCCAATTCTGCCACAGAATTTAAAAAAAAAAAACGGGAATTATGACTCCCAATCACAATGATGACTCATGATGATGATTTTTGCGAGTTTATATCTAGTTTATATGCAATTGCAAATGATAAATATTATTGAGAGTTTCAGAATTGCGCGTCATACATTTGTAATCACTAGTTTAAATCTCACTATTTTGACCTTTTTTTCAGCAGATGAGTTTATATCTCACAATCCCGTCTCGTGGTCCTTTGCCGATCCCGCTCCCCTCTCTCTCCAATCAATGCTTTCCTGTCTACTCTATACTGCCCTGTCCAGATAAAGGCTTAAAAAATCCCATAAAAAATAAATAAATAAATAAATAATATTTCTGACTTTCTATATTGCAATTTTGACTTGTTTTCTCTGAGTTTAAAATTCAGTTTTTGTTTGTCTTTGTTTGTTTTGGGGGGTTTTTGCAACAAAAATTTAAAGTAATTGCAACTTCATCTCACAATTCACATTTTTCTTTTCAGAACTGCAAGTTTACATCACATTTCTGGGTTTATATCTTGCAATTCTGAGGTTATATCTCGCAATTCTGGCTATTCTCCTCAAATTCTGACTTTTTTCTTAGAATTCAGAGTTTACGTCGCAATTATCAATTATTTCACAATTCTCACTTTCTTCCTCACAAATTTGTGTATATCTAACAGTTCAGAGTTTATATCTCGCAATTATAACTTTTTCTTGCAATACTGAGAAGAAAAGTCAGAACTGCAACAAAAATGTCAGAACTGTGTCAGTTCCCTTTTTTTTTTTTTATCTTGTGGCAGAAACAAGTTTCATATGGTGCATCTTGCAGCTAGTTTGTATAAATTAAACAAGCAGGTGACTAAATAAAAACACATCAGGTGTGTGCAACATTATTATTACCACAGTTGTATTTCTTTTCAATAGAAAAATGAATGCTCCACACATTATTTGATCTCAAATTTTGTGTTTTATTTGTGTACTACAATTGATATTCTCATCGCCTTATCTGAGAAACCAGCCCTGCTTCAATGACTAGAGCAGTGAAATATAAAGTGTGCCTGACAGCTCTGCTCAGATGAGATGAGACAAGGTGAGGGGTCTGAATCTGGAGCCGTGCTGAACTCGCAGCGGAGGCCACAGCACTGAGATCAAGCATGAAAAAAGCCTGCAGGTCCCTCCCCAGGAGGCAAGCAGCCGGTCCGATCCACATCGATTGCAGCTCTTGGATGAGAAGGCCTGCTGCGGGCTCATCCAGAGTGAGAAGTCAAAAGTTGAGGAGAGAGACCCTCGACACGCAGTACAGAAAGGCCTGACTACAGAAAGTTAAAAAGAAACACTGGACCCCACAAGAGGTAAACAAATTGGGTTCACACTGCTTATCTGGCTGAAAACTGGCATCTGCGGGCAGCTTTCTTGTTGAGTTTAACGTGCAAGGGTCAAAGAGTCCAAAAAAGTGCTTTAATTTGCTTGAATATTACTGTAGACAGCTTGCACAGCTCAAATCTTATGAAACAAAAATCTCAGAGCTCAGAGTTAAGATGTAAATGCAATAAATTATTCACAATCACACAATCCTTCCACTTACAGTTTCAAACATTAAAACCAGAAATATACTTTACTTTAATTCAATAATGCAGATGCCAGTGCTTAACCAGCATACTGCACAAATTGTTTGTGCAAGTAATAAACCTTGGTATTAAAATAAATTAACTTCAAATGTCTGTACCATTAAACCACTAGTTTTATTATACAGATTAACTAATTTAAAGATTATTTTTCAAAATGTTACACGTTTCCACCTGGAATGCAACTTGCATCATTTTTTTTTGTAGTAAATCAACAGTGTTACAAATTGCTCACTGTTATTTTACAATGCATTAACTTAAATAATTAAATTAATTGAAGTGATAAAGAAATATTATACGACCACAATAATACCTATTTTACTATAAAATGTAAAAAATTAAATAATATTTATTATTATTATTATTATTATTATTATACAATACTTTATAAAATAATAATAATAATAATAATAATAATAATAATAATAATATTTTACTACATAAAAATTAAAAAACTATTTAAGAATAATTCAATATACGTTATAATAAAAATCGAATTAGAATTATCAATATTATTATTTTACAGAACAACATTAAAATTATAAAACTAAGATTTATGTTTTTATTTTCACAGATTTACGCAATTCACATGGGTTATACTTTTCAGGTCGGAAAATACGGAAAAATCACATCCCTGCTATATAGACTGCTATTAAGTATTACATTAAAGAAAATGAAAAATAAAGTGAACAACTGTGTGTCTGTGTGGATTATAGTTTCATAATTTATCGAAACATACTCAAGACAGACTCTGAATGTGATCTGTCTGCATATGAGTTTTTCCATCCTGGCTGTTGTTCCTGTTACAGTATAGTGAAGTGAACCTCCTAAAAGACTCAAATGTGCAGCACATGCAAGCAATTACAGCAGCACGTCTCATTCCAGACGAGCTCCCTCACTCCATCCATCTCTGAAGCAGCAGCTACAACCAAAACTGCAGCAGCCAGACTCATGAAGCTGCAAAACGCATGAGATGAGAGAACAGGAATTCTGCCACCTTCACAATCTGTATAAGTTGAGCTGGGTGACATGCCAAAAATATACCTTGCGTTATTTTTCAGCCTTCTGACACTCTTTGATATTTATGTATCTTTCTTGGAAAAGGCTTAAAACTAAGGGTGAAAAAACATCTGGAGTCTTTCAACAAAAACCCTGTAGATTCAAAATGTTTAAGTAAAATACAGTAAATAAAAAAAACTAAAAATAATCAAGGCATATTATTCCCACTGTTTTTCATTAATTTATCAAAAGAAATATTAATATTTCATTATTTTCAATTATATGCACCAATATAGCAATACAAACAGCCATATCTGTACATAATTTTACTATAACATTTTAACATGAAAAATGCCACAAAGATTTTTACATAAATTCTTTAAATAAATCAATGAATCAAAGCTTTAAATCAATTCAGTGAAACAGACAGATAGAAAAGATTCAAGGAATTTAATTAAACTAAATTTCAATAGTTTTTTTTCCAACTGACAATATTTTTTTTGGGGGGGGGGCTATATAGTTTTTAATCATTTTATTTCAGTTTTAGTTTTAGCTATTTTAGTACATCAAGTTAAAATAAACAAAAATAAGAAATGTTGACGACTAGAATAAAATAAGAATGTTTTATGTATATTTTTATTTTCAGTTTACATTTATTTTATTTCAAGTAACAACTTTTTCCCTTTAGCTTTGGTATTAGCTTTAGTTTTAGTTAACTATAATAACCCTACCCTGGTGGACCACTGGTTCCAGAGCAGATTTAAGGTCAGGAGTTTCTGAAGGGTCTCAAGACTGAACCATAAAGAATGACAGCAAGAGGTCCACATGTCCTGTCATCGCTTCCCTCACATCTGATCCGACCCAGGAATGATATTAAATCAACATGTGGCGCTCTGACTGAACAAAGACTTCAGCAGAACCATCTCAAGTGTGCAAGATGAAGATACCATGTCCTGAGGAATGGAAAAAATCTCAAGGCAGTTCCACCGGACTATCTCCACAGGAATGAGCATGTGGCAGGGTTACAGGTAGTCTGGGCTCTATAAAGCTGCTTTATCTCACTCTCGTTCTAAAGGGGGTCTTACTGCTCCAATGACTCGGCTATCTGCATTATCTCTCTAAAGCCAACCCTCGGTGGGCCTCTCAGCACCCCATTACAGGCTGAAGCAGCCACAGAGACCATGAAAGTCATTAAACAGCAAAGGAAAGCACCCTGGTTTAAAGGTGAAGTGTGTCATTTTAGCACCACTAGTGGTGCCAAACGGAACTGCAAAATTAACTGTTATCAAACAGGTTTCCCAAACACAACCACAAGTTGATTCGGAAGTTGACATGTCAGGCCAATCAAACAAACAGCAATATTTTGAAAGTGCCGCAGTAATATTTTATTAAAAATAAAATAAAATAAAATGGAATCATATACACGTATAACAAAAATGTTGGATATTGATCACCTAGTATTGAATTTTTAATTGTGGATGTTTATTTTTGAATATTTTAATGGTTGTAGATGACTTCTGCCAACAAACTAAATAACCTAGTTAACTAACCCTAACAAAAGTTAACTAACTATGCTAGGTTATATAAAATATTTATATTTCTTAAATATCACTGTCTTATTATAGAGATCCCACCTCTATTAATAACACTTTCATCTCATCTCAACTGATCTCAAAAATAAGAGTTATCAATATTTAGCACTTTACACTGAAAACATTTGGTGTAGCATTTATTTTAAAACAATTTTCACTCAGATACTCCTAGTAAATTTCACAATTACCAAAAAAACACACAAGTTGCATTAAACATTACATTTTTAAGTAGCAAGACTAGTAGTACTAGCTTGTAAAAACATTTTAATAATCTTTGTTTTATTTACAGCTTTGGAAAATCTTTTTTTTTTTTTTTTTTTTACAGTTTATTAAAACATTCTCATACCTAAATTCACATAAGCATCACAACATTGATTTGACAAAGACAAAAACTATTGTGCATGGTCTTTTTTTTAAGAGAAAATAATATAGACATTTAATAGTGCATTTATTATCGCCCATGCCCGAATTAGCCAGAATTTTAATATTAGTGCATCCCCATGGAAAACATCATACTTCACTGTTTATTTTATTAAATATCAGAGATGGAAACTCGAGTCTGCGACCTGGGGTCCGTTCTTTGTACGTCGCTTATTACATCCGAGATCAAATGACACATCCAAGATGATATCATCGCACTAATCAAGATCTGGCTAATTCGGTTCTTCGAACGCACCTGTTGTTGATGATTAGTATGGCTGGATTGAGTTATCGGAGATAATTGCGCGTTCATGGGTTGGTTTAAAAGGGCAGATGTATCGATACTCGAAACCACGATCAGCAGTGCAGTGATTGGATGGCGGCAAGACGGCAACTTAATGACATCATATCATTAAAAAAAGACACCTGACGAAAAACTTGACAAATTTCTGGACTTTTATAAGGAAACAGCCAAGCGAACAAAACTACATAAATGTTATAATAGATAAATGAAATGTGCGCTGTTTTTAATGTATTTGTAATTTTTTTTTTACATGATTCCCAATTATTTATATTCACGATTTCAACTATTTGTACAGACTATACATTTTTACTTCAAGGTTGTAATTAGCAATTCATTTAATTTTATATTTGAAACAGATTTGTTACGTGACAGCATTAATTAAAGTTTCTTAAGGGTCAAGATCATGTTATCTGCATCTCCTGCGCTCCACCAAGCCACTCCCATAATATCTGTCATCACTCAAATTAATATAACGACTCAAATTAACTGCAGAGCATGTGTGTAAGACTCCAATACAGTTATCAATTATTTCATCACTAATAAATCTTTCAATGAGTAAAACTGGCTGTGTCTATAGTATTACAGACTACACAACATTATTATATTATTTTCAAATTGATTTTTAAATTATTATTATTTTAAATTATTGTCCCTGGACCAGTAGGGTACTCTTGTAATAAAGTAGCGGTGGCTGGGGCAGATATTAAGTATCAATTCTGCTTAAAAAGATGCAATCTAATCCTGTTTACATGAAATAAGCCTGCTCCCGAGCAGGTTTAAGCTTACGGACCTGTTGCTATGACAGCAAGTCTAGGATGAGCTTGGAAGAACCAAATGATCCAAGATCAAGCAAAATCGGCAACAATCAAATCCAGCTAACTGAGTTAGCGACGTACGAAGAACGGACCCCTGGACTCGAGTCGCACTTAAGTTGCATAAATAAAGACTTTGGACTTGACTTGGACTCGTGAACAGCTGACTCGAGACTTGACTTGGACTCGTGACTTGTGAGACTCGTAAAAAACGCAAGTCATTTGGTATGGGAGTTTATATGAATGTATCTCTGAGGGGAACTGGCTGTCTTTAGAAATTTAGATGGTATTTTCTTTTCATCTTGCCTCTGTATAATGCATATTAAAGTAGTGTTCATAACCGCAGCGCTGCTTTGTTTACAGCGGCAACCAAGGAAACAATGTTTAACTGCTGTTCAAGCACCACCTGCTGGCAGAGTGAATCTGCATTCTAATTTAGCCTGTCTGCTGTTTCGTTTCATGCAGATGTTACATGTAGAATAATCATATTGTGAAATCAGTATTTCAAAACTGGTTTAGCCTCAATAACTAGCTGAAAGAACTGTTGCTAATAAATAGAACAAAGACTTGAGATGTGACTTGGACTCCACTTTAAAGACTTGAGTCTTGACTTAGACTCGACCTCAAAGACTTGAGACTTGACTTGGACCTCAGAGACTTGTGAACATGTCTGTTAAATATGTATTAAATACTTTGTATTTTGGAAGCACAGAGTAAAATAGTAAAACAAAAGCCTTTCCCTGGGTTCTGCAATCATTTTTTAAGAACACCTGTGGTAAACTTGTTTCCAACTAGTCCAGAATAGTCAAAGATCTTGTTTCGACCATGTCCCATTTCTACCCCACCTTAAAAACACACTATACAGCTATACAATAGCAGGTTGAAGTGTTGATGGTAGCATCTGCAGAGAGCTGCACAGGAAGCGGACGTGGCATTGTTCTGCTGATCGCCTCTGGCTCGTTCCACTCACACACTGAACCGTCAGAGCACAGATGAGTCCTCCAGACTCACACAATTACAGCGGGTCAATCACAAACCGCCGCCAAGATCCACTTATTTACACACTTCTTCATTCTCTCGCTCTCCAAGCAACTCTTTTCAATGAGCTATTCGACATGAATGATTCCTCCGAGTCCGTGTCCGGTGTCATGACAACCACAAAACCAACAGAGTCAGCCCTGCTTCTGAGACCCGGTCACTCCTACTAAACAGTGCACTTTCATGTCTACATCACCCATTCTTGTGGTTAAAGTAGTGCCTATTTACATATATATGAACAATCATTTGAAGCATACTGTATGTATTATAAACAGTGAAATAAGCATATATTTGACAGCAAGCTGACTATCTAGCGCGGCGAATGTTTATGGTTTTCAACCAATGGAATATTACATTTTATTCTTTCCAACAACAAATCACTTGAATGCAATTCATAAGTGGGGAATAGGAAGTTTCCGATGGCACGTGAAGGCAGCATAAGTCATTATGCGACTGTTTAGAAGTAACCAGGCAGAGAAGCACTCTCGCTCAGCACAATGGAGTCCATCATTTGTTAACTTTGTGGTTTATTATTTTGGATTGTTTGGGACGCGGTGACACACGGCCCTCTCACAATATATTGCTTAAAGGCACAATATGCAAGTTTTCGCCACTAGAGGTCGCATTTAAAAAAACAATTACAAAGGCGATGCTTGATGACACTATGAAGGAGGATGTTCACGGATGAGGTAATTAATTTTTTTTTTTTATTACCGGTACCTTCCACAGTTATTTAAACAGCGAATAAATTATACAGAGAAAGCAAGCAAAGAACATTATGACTGACTCTGGTCTAGCGCGAGTTTAAGCACTCTCAAAAAATTCCCCTTATAAACCATAAAGCTGTCTTTACACGGTCTGATAAATTAATCTCTTTTACTTACATCGTACGTACGTTTGCACTTTGTTGTTTATGATGAGAGAATTGGCGTGAGAGCTGAACTGAGTCAGCGAGTGCGTGCAGTGAGCAAAAAACTCATCTGAACGCCTCTGATTGGCCATTGCATTCATAAGCTCAACAGACTCGTGTGTGTGATTGGTTATAATGCGCAACACTGTAAAAACGAGTTAAAAAAATCATGACGCAACATTGAGCAGATCTAAATTTAATGCTGCGTTCAACACTTTTCATTTTCAATTTATTCGCGACAGCCATAATGGATTTGGTTTAACCTTACTGCAGCATTTACATATGTCCGTGTGTTGCCATAGTTTCTACAAGCGGAAACTGAGAATATGCGGATATTACGTCAATAATAGGCGACGATGACCAGGGACGAGTCTTTATTTAACATTGGAATTTCAATGGATTTACAAATCCCTGGGAACTTTTGGGATAACGTAAGTACACAACTGCATGAAATATATCACACTGTGCAAGTAGTTTTTGGATATTTTATTACGAAAATCTTACATATTGTGCCTTTAACAGCTCAATTGCTTTTGCCGCTCAGAAATATTCACGCAGTCGTGCAGCACGTATCAGAAGTTCCACACTCGGGTTAGCGCTCACACTAAATGATAATTGTTCTTGCTGCATAAGTTCACTTAATTTTGTTTAATTTCTCAGAAAACAATAGGGGTGGGAATCTTCAGGCACTTCACGATCCGATCCGATTCCGATTCTGGGAGTCACGATTCGATTCCAAAACGATTCTTGATCTACATTTTTTCCCCAATTAATTCTTCTGCTGTGCAAATACATCTTTCCAACTTTACATTTTAACCAAAATTGCAGTTTCTATGCTTTTTGTTTATAGTTGGAATCTCTGTATGTCAGTACTGCCATCTTAAAAATAGGGGTGTGAATCTTCACTGGTTTTATGATTCAATTCAATTACGATTATCATTATCAACGCAATATCACGACACGCCACATTCTAAGTTTTCAATATTACTGCTCATGGCTACATTTTCATATAAATTTTATATCAGATTTATTTTGTGCAAAATTTACTTTTTTATATAAACAAAATTTACTTATTTAAAATAAGTGTTCAAGTATCCGAAAGTTTACAGACAATAGTTATGGGTTTTTCTTTTTTTCCTCAGCATTATTGCCGTTTGATTACTACTGATGAGATCATAGACAGTGGCAGCTTTAACAGGATCTGTGAAATATTCAGAATCGATTCAGAATCGTTGAAGAGAGAATCGTGATGCATCGGAGAATCGACTTTTTCTCCCACCCCTAGAAAACAAGACTTCATAAATTCACAATTTACATCTCAAGTAAATCTTGATTCAAGGATGTTTATATAGTTGTACTGGAAAACAAAGCAAAAATACTGTGGCAGGGTTTTATCTGCATAGAGAATTATGAGGCGGCCGCCTCCGTCAAATTTTCAAACAAAACTCAGATACTCGTGTGCAAACGTTACTGAACAGCGTCCATTAGGGCTTTTAGTCTACACTCTTAAAAATAAAGGTTCTTTATTGGCATCAGTGGTTCTATGAAGAACCCTGAACATCCATGGAACCTTTCAAATGCAGAAAAGGTTCTTTATAGTCAAAAAAGGGGGGAGTTAGGGGGTGTGCCCGAAGCGTGAATCCGTATTCAGAAAGGCACGGAAATCTCGAAAGCGAAACTAAAAAGCAATTGTGCATTCAAAAGCAATTTCAATGTCAGGCATAACAGTGGCTCCCTGATACCTGCAATTTCTATACAGTATAATTACCCAATGATATAACTGTGAGAAAAAGTAGGCAATTGAAATATATGTTTTCCTCCCCTCTCGTATTTATTGCCTTTAGGCGTTCCATAGTACACGTCATTTTCTTTCCGAACACGGTATTGGGATGCGGCGGATTGTGGGGGGGTCACAATGCCAGCTTAACATCGTGATGTCTATCAGCCATCGGTGATGGACGATGGCATCGTCTGTCTGCCCAAACCTAGTAAATGCACAACACAGTATTTCTAAAAATAAATAAATAAAATTGTTTAATTCAATCAAACAATTAGATGATTTTGATTAATAAAATTTAATGGAAAAATTAAAATGGAATCCATAAAGTTAATGGAAAACAGAATTTGGTAAAATATAATGGGTGCAATGTGTGCACATGATCAGGATGGTACTACCTCCTCATCATTTTGAGCCAGGAAAAACCCTGTGTGGGAGGTTTTTTGTTGTTGTTTTTTTTTTGCATGCAACATTTAATGCCACAATTATATAAATTTAAGACTTTCTGCTCCAATTTAAGACCTTTTAGGCCTTAATTTGTGGAAAGATAAATTAAGACCTTTTTTAGACCCACAGAAACCCTGCCATCAAGTATGTATTAATATACTGGATAAAATGTTAAACTCATAATTTTAAAATATATATCTTTATATGATTTGTCTTTTTAAATCATATTACACTGAAAAATTGACAAAAGCAATTTTCACTAAGGAATCGCTAGTAAATTTCACAATTAATTACAAAGAAAAGCAAAGTAACAGATTAAATTAAACATGAAATTTTGAAGTAAAAATAGTATTTTCTTGTAAAACATTCTCTAGAGTGGATGACTGTCATGTGTGCAGGTGCTGCTCCAACTTTAACAATGAAAAATTGACAATTTATACTGAAACATTCCACTTTAATTCATTTTTACTCTCTTTAATAAAATGTTTTCTTTGCAGTAGTTTTAATATTGAATTTATGTTTCCCCAATATCTCTTGCCAGCATCCTGTCATTTATAAAATCATTTGACAAAAGATTTGATGAATTCTTAAAAAGTTACAGAGATGAAAAAGTACTATATAAAAAGAATGACCCGACCACAAATTGAGTACTTCTGGTAAGAAAATGACAGACATTATTTTCTGAAATAGAGAATTTAATAGATGAAATTTCTATAATGGAAAGAGACTGTGAGAATAATGGACATGTTAATAGGGACCGTTAAATGCCCATTGACGAAAATAGCCAGAACAAGATAACAGGTGAATGCAGACGGAGGGAAGAACTCTTCACCTTGAAACAGGAAATGAGCAAGAAAAAGACGATAGCAGCCAGAGCGGGCAGTATCTCAGCTCTTTAGACAGCCATGAAGCATTCACAATGACATGAAAGAAAAAGAGCAACGATGACGTTTTTTAATATGAGTTTACTTCAGTCCATCAAACAGCTCTGGGAAACAGGGAAGAGATGTCTGGGTAACCGGAAAATGGAAATATTCCACGAATCTCCATCTCTGCTATTAATATTCACTATCAACAAGAGAGTTAAACAAGCAATGCTATCTTTCTTCATTTAGAAAAGGCCATATTCTGCACTTGTAATTGCTCCACTTTTAAGAATGGAATTAATAATGCAACAGGATGCACACTTAAAAAAAAAAAAAAAAAAAAAAAAAAAAAAATTAAAAAAAATTAAATTAATGTAAAAAAATCAAATAAAATTTTAAATTAGATAAAATAAAATAAATAATAAAATAAAATAAAATAAGTCATCTTTTTGCTCTGGAAAGCAGTATGTACTTGATTGACCTGGATCTGTAAGCACTTGAACTCAACTCAACCTTCTAGGGAAAGTCATAAAGTTTCCCTTCCCAACTGACAGGAATGATCACAGGTCTAAACAGAGCACAGGCAACTCAGAAACAGGCGGTTTTCAACACCCCGAGTTAAGTGACTCACTCGCCTCTTAAGGGCAGAAAATGAAGTCATGCTGATGCTGGTGAGTTTAGATTTGACTCAGGCAGAGTAACTCTGCCTCCCCTGCACTAACATCCCTCTACTTATCTCCATACGAGAAGCCAGACTCTATGAGTCAATTACAAACATGTTAATTAGGCTCCGCTGTTGTTCCAGAGGACAGGCAGGACATATTTTAGGTTTAAGGCACCTGAGGGGCCACTATTTTTGGTTATCTTTTGAAGACAATAAACAGAATTGACAGCAACATTTTTAGACTGCATATGATATGAAACTGGACTTTTTAAAACTGGCAAATATTTTCTCTTACTGTTTTTCTTATCCTTTAATTGTCATCTGAACTGAGCAGGTAACATCAAAAAAAAAAGTTTTTGTTTGATAACTGAATACCACCGCTGATTTAAACATCAGTAGCACATTTTGCTGTACTTTGTATAGTGACATTAAAGAATCTTGGTTCTTGAATCGATATAGTTGTTAAGTTTTATTCATATCTTTAAATAAGTTTAAAGTGTCTATTTTAATGAAATGATTTAATAATCTGATTCAGTGATTCATTCATTTACTTCATCACTCAAAAATGTATTTAAATACTCTTTTGAAATGTTTTAAAATATACAGGTAAATATTCATCCACTGGTGAATGTGAATAAATTTATTAAATTACAAAAACTACTACTAATAATAATAATAATATATCATATAGATTTATATTTTTGAATTATCTAAATATCTATGGAATATTTTCAGGCTTTCATTAATATTAAGTTGCAGCCATTAATATATCTGGACTCACTTTAAACTAGACTCTCAGACTAGACTCTCAATATTATGATTTAACAAACTAAATCTGTTTCGTACTATGGCAATATTTATGCATTAAACTTATATCCTACTAAATATCTACACTATTGCTAATTCATTGCTGCAGTGCTATTCGATTTATATGAACTTGGTCATATTAATAACCTCAAAAGTGTGAGAAAAATCAGATACTCTTACTTAAAGTTGAGACTTGTTTTCACTGCCAGATTACAGTTGCACCTGAGGCTGTGGAAATTAAATCAACCTGACAAGACAGCATTCATTCACTCCAACATACACACGCTCTAGAAAAACAGAGCGCTTCTTCCTTCCTTCGGTCAAAGAACACTGGAACTCAATCCATACGGTCTCCACCTACATTAATGCTTATCAGCAGAGGAATCAAGAATACATAACTATAGAAAGAAAATCAATCGTCATGACGTAAGGCCTTCAAATGGATCAGCTACAGATGTAGGTTATGGTTATCTGACTGAAGTCAAATATTAACTTACCCTGTAGAAAGTCTCCTGGCAATCTCTAACTGAAGCACAACGGATATGGTCCCTTATTTCAGAGCAAAAAAAAGGTATCTCTCTCAATATTTTTCAAGATATTTACAATATTCTCCAGGAACTGGTAAAAATGCACATTAAAAAGACTTTATACTGCCTGAAAAAAAATGTGAATATATCATAAATATATTCAATAAATCATCCAGCTCCACCTAAAATCTGCTTTCAATGATGGAAAGTTAAGCAAGAGTGCCATAAATGTAAGAATTCCCACACATTCTTCTTCGAAATTCCACGAGTCTGAAGTGTAAATGAGTGAATGATAAACACATCACAGGTGATCAGCTACGACAGCACACAGATAAGGCTATGAGAACTTTCTAGCAGGTCAAGAGCAGAGGAGAAACTGCACAAACGGGTAGGTACTGAGATTTAACAGAAGAGTAACTAATATCTGTGAATCTGAAATGAAGAACGAGGTTGCACGTGATGCGCTGTAAATGTTTTACATCTTGGCTGCGTGTCAAACATGACGTGAGGTTTCCTCGAAAAGACCTTTAATGCAAAAATCATGGATTGTATTGAGTAAATCATAGTAGACCTAAGCAAATGTATTTTGGCAGATGTTGAAAAACAGATGAGCTCTGTTGTGAATAAAGAATAAACATGAGCGAAATCTAAAACAAGAAAAACTGGCCTATTCACAACACTTGACTTTTGAGAGCTCTGTTTTATATAACTTTCACTTTTGGTAGTAAATTGACAAAACAATTAGAAAATGAAAAGTTTTACCAACACAAAGAATTCTGACTCAAACTTTTGTCAATTATGTTAAGAAAACAATAAAATAAAGTAAAATTAAATAAATTGAAATAAAATCTTGAATATTTAATTTAATATAATTTAATATTTAATTTAGATCATGTCAGCAATAATCTATTTTGTTTCAGTAAATATACAACATGTTTGTACACTGACTATGTTAACACTAAACAAGCATGTCAAAAATACAAATTCCTAAGATACAGATTCACGTCCAAACTTCAAATCTGTGCTAGCAGACTGCAGGAAAAAGAAAAGAAAAAAAAAAAAAAAAAAAAAAACTTTGGTCTTAAGATTATGTAATTCAATTCTGGCCAGGACTGAATGTAAAAACGGGAGAAGAATGAGCAAATATATTTTATTTTTGCAGTATTAGATGATCATGATGGTGGAAACTGACAAAAACAATCTCTGTCATTGCATTTCTGAGCCAAAAGATGTTGGTGGCACTAAAGGGGGTTTGGCTGAGAGATCCCCAAATTGGTCAGAGGACTATTCAGACCATCACCAATCAATGTGCCGAACGTCATAACTTTCCTACAAACGGTTCTACAGGATGCCAGACATCAATGGCAGAGGAAACAGAATAATACAATGCCTACAAAAACAATACAGGTTAGACACCACGACTCTGGCCCTTAATAATGATGGCACAGTAAACTACAGTGTGGCGGAAATGGAGAGGATATCAACACAGTGGCAACAAGGGGAAAAAGTCTCCATCTCTGAGCCGTCATGGTAGTGCTCTACATTTCACAGCCTGGTACAGTTTATTCTGCACATTCCCACACAGCGAGCTCACCGCACATCCAAAAACGACAGCTCAACCAAAACACACACAGCGCTGCGGTTCAATATAAGACTCTGAGACCTTGTTTGAGGCCTAACTGGTTCAAGGGAGTCTGTAATTCTAATAGACCTTTGACTACACTTTTGGAAAGTCTGCTCCACAATGTAGGTGTGAGTCAAGGACTGCCCAGTTAAACAGGATGAAACTGTCTAACTGAAGTGAAATGACTGATAAGGGATCATTTTTTTCCGTATGTGGTGGGTTTAGCTGAAATTAACATCATAAGAACTAATGGTATAATGATATATCAATATGGATAGTTGCAAAAATCAAATTACTAAAATCAATTTATATTTTTACAGAAAAAGACTTGACTGTTAAAAATATAAAAAGATGTCAAACTATTACTCAACTGCCATCAAATAAATGTTAACAAATTTTTTTAATTATTTGTAAAAAATTAATATTTATTGTTCTGTATAAATGTATTTTTTCAACAACTGGACTCCTTAATTTTGTTGTGCATGCCACAATTTTAGAGAGCACATAACTAAAAGACTTTCTTGACTGTTGTCATTGCTTTCATATCATTGCACAAGCCAATGATAAATTGTCATAAGATGACTGATGATTTCATGTTCGACTTGATTTTTTTCATTTTCTATTTTTCTATATTACTTAATAAACTAAAGAGTTTTTATTTATTTTAATTTTTTTTTGTGGATGACCCAAATGGGTTAGAAGATTTGCAATTTTCAGAGCGTTCAGTTAAATGTTTGCATTATATTTTGATTGCATTTGTGGTTTAATAAAAATGTAACTGGATGTGTAAAACAGGCACACTACATTGTAATCCTGATATGTGACCCTGGACCACAAAACCAGTCATAAGGGTCATTTTTTCAAAATTGAGATTTATACATCGTCTGAAAGCTGAATAAATAAGCTTTCCATTGATGTATGGTTTGTTAGGATAGGACAATATTTGGCCGAGATACAACTATTTGAAAATCTGGAATCTGAGGGTGCAAAAAAATCTAAATATTGAGAAAATCGCCTTTAAAGTTGTCTAAATGAAGTCCTTAGCAATGCATATTACTAATCAAAAATTAAGTTTTGATATATTTACAGTAGAAAATTTACAAAATATCTTCATGGAATATGATCTTTACTTAATATCCTAATGATTTTTGGCATAAAAGAAAAATCAATAATTTTGACCCATACAATGTATTTTTGGCTATTGCTACAAATATACCCCAGCGACTTAAGACTGGTTTTGTGCTCCAGGGTCACATATATCAATCACAGGACCTTGAATCTTATAAAATCATAATTTAATCATGGCATGTTTTAAGGTATCAACAAATACTGTATCGCTGGACAAGAGAATCAATGTCAGATCATATGATGAAATGTCCAAGTTACACTCCAAAAAACAACAGACCAGCATGATCTTAAAAGAAAGTTCAAAAAAAGTCATAGAAGTCTTAACACACCAGAAAAATGTCAAAAATATTGTTGCTGATCATAATTTCTAACCAGACTAACTAAAAAAAAACAAAGCATAATTATATAGGCCTAGTTCTGCTTGTGGATGTCAAGTTTACTTGCTTTAACCTTACCAATAACTCTCACAATCAGAAAGATATCATCATTAGCATCGTTTAGATCCACAGTCAAGATAAACAAAAACTGTGCTCGGAAATACACAGCATTAAAGCATTTCGACCTCTCACAAAGCACTAGAATTAGTTTATTATTTCCAGACTGACAGCACTGGAGCACCCCACTGAAACAGACACACAACACAGCTTTTGTTTTGGACGTAACACAACCCTCTCCCTGGCCACTAGCACAATGTTATTAAATGAGCATTTCCCTGCAGGCCACCAGAGTCACCCCAGCACCATAAAAACGTCCCATCATGATCTACGGCCCTGACAACCAGTCGCTGATGCGGACGGAGCCAGTGAGGGCAATTAAGAAATCTCTCTTTCATTCCAGTTGGCACCGCAGCACCATTAACCCTGCGTGACAGAGAAAACTTCATTTTCCGACATTTGTTTTAAACTTCAAAGTGCATTTGTGCCTGGAAGCTTTATTTAACACTTTATTTACTTAAAGTCAATCAGAGATAGAAGGATGACTTTTGAACCTAAATCCCTACAGGTGTGTCATATTGTGAGTCACACAAACTCATTCATGTATTTCCAAATCACTCCAGAGGATCCTCTAGCGAGCACATGGCTATTTCAGCAAAGCATATGTGAAGCATAATGGACATATTGTGAAGACGCAGGTTCAAGACACTCAGGACTAGAGGACTTTTCATGCCCCTCTGTATCTACTACAAGTGTTTACATATGATACCAGCACCTGTTATTTGCCAGCTGGCTATGAACCACGAGACAGAGTTCCCACACTTTTTTGACCGATGGCTTTCTGGACTTTTACAGTCATTTGTGATTACCAGATGAGAATCAGAGTTTGCATTCAAAAAGAGACAAGAGCTGAGTATAGTTAGACTCATTAAAGATTAAAAATCTCATTACTTTTTTAATATTTTGTAAGTTTCAAATCACAATTTTAAAACGTCCTGATTTTCCATGACCGTGGGAAGTCTGTACAGTCGATCCATGGTAAGCTTTCCTAAGGGTAGGAAAAGGAGTGTCCTCTGTCAACAGCACACAACCAACCCACATGACTCAGCTCCATAGAGGAGAAGAGGGCATAAAAACTCCAGCACAACACCGATGATGAGGGATTTCTCCCTCTCTTTGACCCTAGTTTAAACCAGCATGAGTGGTGGGACATTTTAAAAATCTGACTAATCGCGCAAATAAAAACGGCACAGTGCAACAAACTGTAACAGACCTAAAAATAGGTGTGATATGAATTATATAAAAAAAAAAAAAATTTCTTTTGATTTTAGCCCAAAATGTGACCTGTAATGAGATTCACCTGTAACCATCTTTGAGTACCATAAAAAGTGCTCTGTAAATAAAATGTACTTAATAATACACTACCAGTCAAACGTCTGACACACCTACTTATAATTTTTTAGAACAATAAAAAAAAATTATAAAGTACACAAATAGAAGCACTTTAACATTTCTCTATGCTTTTCTTCCACTATCTGATCTATACAATGTCATACTAAGGTTTTACACATTTTTTACAGGAGTGAATAAATATATTTAATTTTTCTGAACATGAACCTTGAAATTTTTGATTATAAAATACCTACTTAACATACATTCCCCAGGAATTTTTTTTAAAGCTCATTAAACCCATGTTGACCTTTTGTGACAACATGCCCCAACAGCAGGCATTATAATCCTGTTATACGGGGCAAGTTGTCACAAAGGAAACATACCATTAAACAGACTATCTTTAGCTTTTCACCACATATTAACAGAAAAACAATATGACACACCAACATGCATTTGTTTGGGCTCTTAGACACCCCAGTGATTTATGTTTAAAAGTAATTTGAAAGTTAACCTTTTACTTTCCCTTCAAATTCTTTGAATATTTTCCTGAGACAAATAAAGCCATTAGTAGACTGATATGATTGAAATTAATCATAAAGTAATCATGCACTTTTCATAAATTATTATTCACTATTCTACAGTCTAAAATAGACTTATTAAATTAATTTTTGTATGTAAAACTAATTTAAAGCATGCAAACGGAATAGTGCTGTCAAAAGATTAATCGCGATTAATCGCATTCCAAAATAAAGGTTTTTGTTTACATAATAAATCTATGAGTACTGTGTATATTTATTATGCATATATAAATTCACACACATACAGTATATGTAAATATATGTATTTACATGTATATATTTATATTCATATAATTTATAAATATATTTAAACTATATAATATATAATACAAACATTTTTTGTAAATATATCCATGCATGTGTGTGTATTTATATATAAATAATAAATATACACAGAACACACACATATATTATGTAAACAAAAACTTTTTTTGGATGCGATTACTCATTTGACAGCACTACAAAGATTTTTTTTAAGAGAATCGACTCCAATGATTCATTCATTCAAGAGTCGATTCATCTGTCAGATTGAGTCAAACGTTGGACTGGTAGCGAATATGGAAGGGAGTCAGTCTGAGACCGGTTTATATAAACAAAACTCACATAAACTATGTGAAAAAAGCACATTATGAACCCATGGCAAGATTCAACATAATAAATGTGATGATGCTTCCCACTACAATTCACATATCCCACAGATATCCCACAGATTCATATTATAACGGCCAGAATTCCCACTTCAAGAGGAGATGATCCCAGCAGGACACAACAATAATCCAACTACATGTGTCAAAGAGTTTTCAGCCTACATGAAGCAGTTCATAAACCACATCCACACACAAAACACCGCTGGTATCCCATGACAGAGAAGCGGACAAGCCTCGGCATATTCCCGTTCAATCTGGGATCAGGAATCGCCAGCGAAACAAACAGCGCCAAACAAATTCTCAAACTCCAACGGAACTCACGGGCCTTTGAAAAGGATGTGAGAACGACTTTAACACTTCATTAACATCCACCGGCGGCAAATGAAGATGTAAATGCTACATTACCTGATTTATGTCATGAATTATCCGTCTGGGAAAAGTTTTGAGGACGCCGCTTCTCTCTCTGAGTCTCAGACAGTGACTCCTCCCTCGCTCCGCGCGCGTGCACTGAGCTAGCACGACGTCTACGCCAAAGTACACTATATTGCCAAAAGTATTGGGTCGCCCCCTTCTAATGAACAGGTTTGACTACTTTAGTCATTTCTATGAGTACAAATCTTAATATTAAAGCATATAATGATATTCTAGGAAATTGTGTGCTTCTAATATTATAGCAACAGTTTGGACAGGACCCTTTTCTATTCTAACATGACAATGCCTCTGTGTATAAGGCAAGGTTCAAAAAGAAAATGATTGATTCAGTCAGTGTGGAAGAACTTGACTGGTCTGCATAAAACCAAGTCCTAATCCCAGTTTAACACTGGCTCTGGTGTGACTGTAAATGCAGACCTTGAGCCAAAAACTCATCACCAAACACCAATGACTTGTACATACACTATATAGACAAAAGTATTGGGACACCCCCTTCTTTAGAACAGAAAAATGCACTTCCAAATCTGTGGCAACAATGATGGGAACATAATTCATGTATTTAAAAATTGTATTTCCATCTCTGTTGCAACAGTTTTGGAAGTGTCTAAAATGACCCATATGTACAAGTCATTAGTGTTTGGTGATGAGTTTTTGGCTCAAGGTCTGCATTTACAGTCACACCAGAGCCAGTGTTCAACTGGGATTAGGACTTGGTTTTATGCAGACCAGTCAAGTTCTTCCACACTGACTGAATCAATCATTTTCTTTTTGAACCTTGCCTTATACACAGAGGCATTGTCATGTTAGAATAGAAAAGGGTCCTGTCCAAACTGTTGCTATAATATTAGAAGCACACAATTTCCTAGAATATCATTATATGCTTTAATATTAAGATTTATACTCATAGAAATTACTAAAGTAGTCAAACCTGTTCATTAGAAGGGGGCGACCCAATACTTTTGGCAATATAGTGTATGTTTACTATCAAGGGGGCTTCTCTCAGTTAGTGAGGAATGTTGATTTAGTGTTGAGGTAATGCTAGCACCAGTGTTGGGGAGTAACTAGTTACATGTAACAGAATTCTGTAATTTAATTACAAAATAAATGTAACTGTAATTTGTTACCGTTACTGAGAAAAAATGTGTAATTAAATTACAGTTACTTATGATCACAAAAGGGGTTACATCTGAATGTTATCACACACATACAGATTTGATTGTTTTCTTCTCCAAATTGCATTGACATGAAAAATACTATAGTAGTATGTAGTTAATAAATACTATATACTATAGTAGTATACTATAGTATAGTATAGTTCTAATTTACTATAGTGTTTTTGAACCATACTGTAGTAAAGTGTATTTTAGTAGCTACTGTATAATATTTACAACACTTTCTTAATGAATGCTACAGCATACTGTAGTATTAACTATATAGTGAACTGATAAACTGTAATAAATACTGTAGTATACATTAGTTTTTACTACAGTAAACTGCAGTGTATTGTAGTATAATATACCCTAAAGTTGTAGAAAACTTAGTACAGTATTGGGTAATTTGTTTAGTTGTTATATTACCACAGCAACTATAATAGTACTACAATAAATTAATTCAAGTACTTTACTATAGTATGGTTCAAAAACACTATAGTATTTACTATAAATTAGTATTAGGCCAGCTCTAATATATGAGACACCAACCAATGTTTGAGGAGTTTAGGACACAGACACATGCTTATTCAATAACTGTTTTATTTCCTATTTGGGTTTATGTATATGCTTTATTTTTTAAGATTAACTGTTTGTTTTTTTTTGAGACAACATTCAGGCATTATATAATACTGTCATGTTATATGGGGTAAGTTGTCACAATGGAAACATGCCATTATACAGACTATCATAAGCTTTTTAGCACACATTAAACATAAACAATATGAAGCACCAACATTTATGCAGCTGTCTGGAGAATCCAGTGATTTATGTTTTAAAGTAATAACAGTAATTTCAAAGTTAACCTCTTATTTTCCCTTCAGATTCTTTTCTAAGACCTAATCAAAACTCAGTAGGCTGATATTATTGAAGTTTTAATCATCACAAAGTAATCATGCACTTTTCAGAAACATAACTGGTCTCTCTGAGACCTCCGAAATCTTATCAAATCTTATTAAAATTACATTTTTATTAAAATCAGTTCTCCCACTTTAATGTTAGGGTAAGACACTACAAGAATAGGCTAAAATAATAAATAATAGAAAACACAAGTTAGAAATTACAATGTAAATGATGTGTAATCTAATTAAATATGCACTCATTTGCATAAGGAAATCTGAACATTGGATAAAATCAGGTTCAAAATTCTTTTTTTATTTTGTTGACATTTTTTATTGTTACAGTTATTTTTGTTGTTGTTGTTTTAGGGTTAGGGTTAAGGTTAAATTTCTCCTTTTATCACTCCAGAAAATACTGTTTGGATGTCCATTAGTCTGAAAGCAAAACAGCAAAATACACCAAAGTCTCAAAATTGGCCAGTGCATGGAAATGCAATGTTTTTGCCTGTAGTGTTTTGCCTTAAGTATGGTTTTTGACCTATTAAATGGCCTTGGGGTATCTCGGATCTCAAACCTGAGGTTTAAAACAACTTTACTGAACTTTATGAAGAAATTCAGCTGCAGGTTGTAACCTGAAGCACCAAAAGAAGTGGTGCATTATGGTGATTTTTACCATTGTTAAAGAGTGCAGTTGAGATTTTCTTTTCTGAAAAAAGAACATTTAACCTTGTGTTTTGGAAAATGTTTAGTCAGCCTAAAGTGAACCCTGGAAGCAGAACCATATGAAAGGCCGAGATTTACCGCAGGAAAGATGCTTGTGTAGAGAATCCTATGACAAATCTAACTGCTCCTGAGGTTCAGGCTGGCAGTGGATGTGATGAAGTCTTTAATGCAGTTTGACCTTTGCCGTTCCAGTGCACAGGGTGAATGCAGGCGCTTTAGCGGGATCCTGTGGGGATTCACTCATGTGGTGAGTCTAAAATAGAGCCAGATCTCCACAGCAGCTGTCCTGCAGATGTTTGTAATAATGAGAGGTTGCAATTACAATTCAAAGTAAACTGGATATGCTCTTAGCCCGAGCGTGCGTTAATATGCATGTGTTTTTTAGGAATTAACTCAATGCTGACACCACCTGGTAGAGAGAGCTATTGCAAACATGACGCTACAAAACACAACCTACTGTATGAATCGTTTACCAGCAAATGGCATCAATCTAACATGCTGATTTGGTGCTCAAGAAACAATTCTGATTATTATCAATGTTGGAAATTATCAGCTGTGTATACAATTTTTTTTCAGGATTCTTTGAAGTTCAAAAGAACAGCATTTATCTGAAATAAAATGCATTTGTAATATCATTACGGTTTTTTACAATCATTTTTGCACTAATAACAGAACCTTCATGTCATTTTTCAAAACTCTAGACACAAAACTCAAAACAGTCATTATTTGTAACACAGGCTGTCCAATGGTAAAAACTTTGCATATTGCGTTCATATCTTTAAAGAAGCCTTGCGTTTGCAGAAGCATTGGTTCAAAATACTCATTTATTATGAAATATCATAGGAACATTACTTTAGATCACCCACACACAAGACGCCCATAGTTTCACTGTTTGTAGTTGGTAGTACAATCATTAAATATAGTTGTTCAAAACACATGATGCAGCTTTCACTATGGTTCTACACATTCATGCATCATTGTAGTAGACTAGAGAGAAAAGTACAGACACTGGAATCGTTAAACATTTGAAAGTTATTGATGAAATAATCAACTCACAACAGGTTAAAAAAAAACTTTAAATAAAAAAATTAGAATAGAAAAGTCACAGTTCCTCACTGCTCTTCTAATTCTTTAATCAACCCTGTCTTGTGGATTTGGCCACAGTTTCTCACCCACATCATAACGGATGTGTTCATTAGTTAAACATCTTGGAAAAAAAATCTTCTGGTATGGCAAATACAGGCCTGACTTTAGTCCCCTGTGATGTCATTTCACGTATCATCTATGGCCTGGAGAAGAGAGGCTTGTTTGTGAGGAGCCTATTGAAAACCTTGCACCTCCATGTGGAGAAAAACTCCTCAGTCGGGTTACAGTAAGGAAAGGGGAGTACGGGGGTAAATACAAGGTGATAAACTGTGGATGGGCCTGAACCCATGATTGCTCTCAGTGCCGTCGCTAGGAATTCTGGGCCCTTTGCACTGATTTTGCTATGGGGCCCCTCAAAATCACATTCAGTGGGGTGTGGTCAGGCCCACCAGAGAACATCGTTCTGGGCCCCTCTCAACCTCTCCTTTTTTTTCTCTCCCAACAACAGGCATCTTGAAACTGATCATACCCGAACATACTCAGTCCTCAGTTGCTTCCCTTTCATAATCTAAACATTTAATATTGTTCATCATTTTCCATAAAAAAAAACTATGCCTCAAGAGTAATGCAACAGTTACGTAGTTCGTATTTTGAGTAGTTCTATCAATTGATAGTTAGATCATTGTAATGAAATGAATAAACACTCAATTCAGATGTAATGTGGGAGTTGCATTTTGAAATAGTAATACTTTGATGTCAAGTTGTGTCATTTTGAACCGGTGATTTTAGTTCAATAAATAAAAGATCTTTGGCTCATGTGTATTGCATTCAAGCATTTGGAAAAAGTGTTAAGTGCTTTGAAAAATGTGCATTTTTATCATAGAGTTTTGAAAAATGACATGAAGTTTCTGTTATTAGTGCAAAAATGATTGTAAAAAACTGTAAATGTCTTTAACGTCACTTTTGATCAGTTCAATGCATCCTTGCTGAATCAAAACATCAATTTCTTTCATTTCTTGCCAAAAAAAAAAAAAAGATAAAATTCTTTCTTTATAAAAAAAAAATCAAATGAAATATATACACATTAAGCACGAATGTTTATAGGGGTCATTTTAAGCTCTGATCATTAATATTATGTAATGTTTCAGGAAATACCTTGGTGTAGGACAGTGATACTCAAATCTGGCTTGCGAGATCCACTTTCCTGCAGAGTTTAGCTCCAACCCTGATCAAAACTCACCTACCTGTGATTTTCTAATGATCCTGAAGACACTGATTAGCATGCTCAGGTGTGTTTGATTAGGGTTAGAGCTAAAATCTGCAGGAAAGTGGATCTCGCGAGCCAGATTTGAGTATCCCTGGTGTAGGATATACTCAGAAATTGCTAGTGAATTTCAAAAATAATTAAAAGACATTTCACTGTAAAAATATGATCAATTAATAATGTCAACATATGTTTTTCCATTACTAATCAAATTAATTTACAAGATTTCAACTTCATTTTTTAAGTTATACAAGATTCAACTACATTTTTAATCACTGTAATCTGATTTAAGTTGAAATAACCGATTATACTTAAAAATTTCATGCATTGACTGAACTTCAGTTTTTAAATTGAAGTAGGTGAAAATGAAGTGCTGCAGTAGTATTTTCTTGTTAAATATTCTCCATTAATCTTTATTTACAACACTGAAAAGACTTTTTGTACTGGCTCTGACTCTGTACATCAACCTATTGTCATGCAGACATTGAGTCTGAGTAATTCAACAGCATTCAGTGTGTATGTGATAATCCTGCTGTAATCTATAACCAACCAACCAACACACACACACACACACACACACACACACACACCTGTTGTGGGCATCCAGTGGGTCTGGTCCAGGTCTGGTGGTCATGCCAGTGTCTGTGTCTGTGAATGAGCTGCTGCGCTGCTCTGCTCAACAGCTGCTGACTGAGATGATTTGTGATGTGGTGGAGTTCCCACAACAAACGCTGCTTGTGTAATGCGTAACGTTAAAGAGGCACACATCTAAGACTTCTGAAAGATGTTAAACACATGGTTAGATCACATTAAAAGGCCCATGAAATCAAAATGAGAGTTTGTGGCTTTCAGTCCGTCTTTTAGCTCTGAGATCTTCGTCAGCTAACAGAGAACGTGCTCAGAACATTCTGTCAAGGTTCTCTCAACATTCTTCCAGTAACGATGATATAACGTTTGTTCAAAGTTATCGGGTCTTTAATGATGTTAGCACAAAAACATTATTTATTCATTGTTCATGGAAAGTATTTTTTCTGAAACATTTAGTTGAACATTTGTATGATATTTTTTAAATGTTACTTGTTTCAGAATGTTTAGAGAACATTCAAATGTAACGCTCCCGTAATCATTGCCAAATGATAAAATGGAATGTTCCCTTATTGTTCGCATAATCAAACATTTTTAAAACATTTCAAAAACTGGACATTTTGAAGGTTCAGAGAATATTCAGAAATACTGTTTTCATAACTTACTGCAAAATGTTCTTGGAATATATTTTTGTTAGCTGGGTACATGCTTGCCACTTTAAAAGTAGAAAATCATATGTAAACTAAAAGCCAAAACCTTATGTTTCAGTATACATCAATGTTTGCAATAGCATACTATTCATACTATGAAATTTACAGTATATACATTTTTTCTATGAATTCAGTAATTCATACTTTTGCCAAAATGTGTATAAAATACTGTATTCCTCAATGCAATACAATACAACTTGACTTTCTATTTTCAGTGTGACACGAATTTGACGTAATATCAGCAGTGATTTTCGCAATCTCTTTTCTGACTCTTTTCATTAGACTGGCATGTTAAGGCTGAATTCCCTTCTGGACATAGACAATCACTCTGAAAAGATGAAGATGCTTCATAAGTACAGGTTTCATGCTGTAGCTGGATTTTTTGAATATTGAAACTCAGCATAGGGTAACCCAGGTACTTATTTGATTATTAAAACAAGTTGGAACAAATGCAATTTTGTTAGAAAGTGGCTCACCGGGGACAATGAGATTGGAATATGCTTCATAAAAATACATGAATGCAAAACAAGCTGTGATGTGAAATAAATCAGCATTAGAATCAGTCTCTGGATTGATTTGTGGGATATTTCTAAGCCTCACGCTAGGCATTGCATTTAATCCCTGTGCATGCTGGGAATGTGTGTGTGCGTCTCTAATCCACATACAGGTAAATGTGGATCGTTTACATTACATCTGATATGCACATCTGATATTTGCAGTGATGCCATAGAAGAACCATTTTTGGTTCCCAAAAGAACCTTTCAGTGAACAGTTCCTAAAAGAACCATTTTGAAGACCATTTTAAAAATCTAAAGAAACTTTTTGCACTATAAAGATTCTTTTCTGCATTTGAAAGGTTCCATGGATGTTCAAGTTTCTTCATAGAACCATTGATGCCAAAAAAGAACCTTTATAGTTTCATTTTTAAGAGTATATAGGGAATTTTTTTTTTTTTTTGCAAAGAACAAGAAATAAAGAAAAAGAGAAAATAGACAAATCTCAGAAAAACATCTGGATATTTTATTACAAAATCAAAAGAAAATTTGATATTTTTGTATATATTTTTAATTTGTTTTGCATAAAGAAAATGATGCCTAATTATGTGCATTAATTTGTTTGTTTTTTTAAAGGTTAATTTATCTAAAAGTAACCTTATTTTCAAATATTAACCCTTAATTGTCTTTTTATTTTTTATGACTATATTTAGAGTACTTTTGTAATTTCCTTTAGTAAGTTCCTATTATAGTACTATAAGTTTCTGCAGTAGTAAGTATATAAATTTTTGTTTGTTTTTAGGTTAAACATGCTTAAGTGTCATAACAATAATTGTGCAATACATTCATAGACATTTATATTTCTCAACAAACTAATTTTAAGCATCTAACCAGAAACCTTCAGATCAAAAGTTTTTTTGTGATTATGAGCAACATAAATTCAGTCAAGCATGTCCAAACTTGAACGGATAGTGTTTATGATCCTCCCTTCTTGTCTTTAACCTTCCAGTATGTTTGAGACTCAAACACGCTCTCATTATTGGCATTTGGCCCATTCACACACTCAACACTTTTGTGCTGTCTGCATTAGACGCCTAAATATACAACACACTTCCTCCAGTCCTCATCACACTGACAGCTCAAAGCCGCCACACGCAGCGTTTCTTCACAGAGCGCTTCATGTCACGACCAGATACTTTGGCTCGCCTTCCCTGAGAAACGTCACATTAGACAAAGCCATAAACTCACGCTTTATGAGAAACATCAGCGAACAAGATTAAAGCACATCAAGGATAAAAGGGGCATTACAGTATACAGTACTGTAACATTTCCCATCAAATATGTATTAAAGGAATAGTGCAGACAAAACTGAAAATTTACTCCGCCTCAGGCCATCCAAGATGTTTGTTTATCAGATTTGGTGAAATGTAGCGTTCCATCAGTGTCTCAGCAATGGATGCTCTGCAGTGAATGGGTGCCATCAGAATGAGAGTCCAAACAGCTGATATAAACATCACAATAATCCACACCATTCCAGTCCATCAGTTAACATCTTGAGAAAACAAAAGCTGTGTGTTTAAGAATTTCTGACAGCACCCATTCTCTTCAGAGGATTCATTAGTGAGCAAGTGATGGACTCCTACATTTCTTCAAATCTGATGAAGAAACAAACTAACGGCTCGAGGATCAGCACATTTAAATTTTTGGGTGAACTACTCCTTTAACATCCTTGTGTAAGTTTACCGTCAATTCCTCAATGAGAGCATCTGCCAGCTCTTTATGAATATGCAGTTCATTTGTCACTGTGTAAATATGCTAAAATAAACTAATTCTAAGTGTCTGAGCCTGACTAGAGCTTTTTTCCTTTGGCCAAATCTGATAAACTGCTTTATATAGTACAAACACTCTTACAAGCATACTCATTTTAAATGATAGTATCTAAAAAGCTTGATTTATTGTAGCGCTTGTTTTAATTGTTTCAATTAAACGGCATGCGATTTTTTTGTTATTTTACTTGTGCATGTATTGTTTAAGAAGTGTTTTGCAATGTGCAAAAAAAAAAAAAAAAAAAAAAACTTTCACACAAACAAAGACCCAAATTTATGTCTTGGTTCTGCTGAATGGATTCTACTGCCACCTAACGGTCATGAAATGAAACCACAACCAACATTTCATTTGCTGGAAAAGTGAATTTTACTGGTATGAAAGTCTTCTTTTGTGAGAGTAGGAAAAACAGTTTGTTTCATTGATTATCAAAAGCAAAGTTCAGAAACCCCATGCATATTCATGCTACAATTAAGTGCCAAGCGTATTAACATTCATTCATGTCAGTCAAGCAGCAGTCTGAACCTCTCCAACAGCACAGCTTTAATTCACACTGGGTTAATGCATCTTCCACACAGCTCAAGCACAAACTCTATTCATGAAAAACTTTCAAAGCTGCGAAACTACAACAAACAACCTGATCAGAAGTCACATTACAGTAACTTTGTTACAAGTCTACTAGCAAGTCACATCCATGATTCACCTACAAACACATCCTGGTTGTCTTCTGCATGTCATGTTGTCAGAAGCGCAGCAGCGAAAGCCATTTTGGCTCAAAACTTGCGTGGCTGTTGAATGCAGATGGAGTTGCGCGGGACGTGAGGTTTCTCCATGCTCGGTCTCACTCTGCTGTGCCGCACAGAAACTGGAGTCTCGGGGAAATCATGACCCAGCTGCAGGAGATAAACATTAACGTTAAATACAACAACATTTAATTTCTAAAATAAAATTCCCCTTTAATATAGGTGACTAATCAAATGATTAAATCAAATCTCCAGATGTTTATTTGTTAACACCATGCAAGCTTTAGTGGCTAATTACATGGTAAAACAAGCTTTAAAATTATTATTATTATTATTATTATTATTATTATAATAATAATAATAATAAAAACAAAGCCATTAAAAAAAAAAAAAAAAAAAAAAAAAAAAAAGTCAATTAATAAAAAAAACAACAAAAATAAGTTAGAATAAAGTAAATGACAATAATAGTAAAAATACAATTAAAAATAGATAAATCATTTAACTTAATTTATAAAAACATTAAAATATAAAACTAAATTTAAAATTAAATAAAACTGATTAAGTTCAAATAAAACACTACACTTAAAAATAGTTGAAATAATAAAATAAAAATCTTACAAAAAAAAAAAAAAAAAAAGTAATAAATCAACAACAACTCACAACAAATGGCAAAAAGGTATTTAACAAACGCTTCTGCCACTTTTGTAGCCAAACTAGTTGATAGCCACTGGTTTAGAGTCTCAGACACTTGCAGGTGAAATCCAGACACTCACAGACCACTGTAGTGGGTTGATGAGCTCCAAAAAAAAAAAGAATCCTAGTTGAACTAAACTCAACTGAACTATAATGATCCATGTCCTAGTTTCCACTCTCACTCCAATTAAAAATTGCAGAGGAGAACAACAACACACAGCAGCTGTGAAGCAGTTTCAAACTACAGAAGCTGCATTTATGTCTGGTTATGACGCCTACGGCCATAAACTCACTTTACATTTTAAACTCTCTCTGCCTTGTAAAGCAGTATCTGAACGGCAATGCACTAAGGGATTGCATTCTCTGCCAAGGAAGATTCATGCAAAGCAATTAATACAGGGCTCGACAAACGCTTGTCCAGGACAAGATGATTTTGTGAAGGGGCAAGGGAGAGAATTTTACTTGCCCGACCAGACAAGTAACCTGATTAAAACATCAATAACAAACAATAACCAGGACAGCATTGAAACTTTGGTAAGAACGATTCTGATTTCATTACTTTCAGTGTAAACGGTGACTGATGGCAGATAATGTATTGACGGTATCAAGGTTGCGTCATTTGAGGCTCGTGCCGCCTGTCTGACTCGAGAAACCCAAACTAATAGGTGCAACAGCACACACACGAACAAACATACTGCTGTACACAAAAAGAAAAAAAAAAAAAAAAAAAAAATTCTATATAACATCTCATATAGGTAAGCAACCTCACACGATCAAGCACTAGCATGATTGCAAATGTGACATTGATTTTATACAACAGTAGCTCAAACAAGTAGTTAATGTTAACTGACTTGCATTTTAGACACATTGACTTTTTGCTAATGAAAATAGTTCTAAGCAAAGCCACTGCAGAACAGTCACGCATCTGAGCAGCACACAGCGGTGTTACTGAATGATTCAGCATTTTTGAATGAATCGGATGAGTCAATGATTCAGTGAGCCATTCATAAAGACAGTCACTTGCTTTATTTATTGAATGAATTGGCCATTTGAACAAATTGGTTGAATCAATGACTCTTTCATTAAGACACTGACTTGCCGCCACCTACTGGTGGTTTGGTTTCATATTTAAAAGTAGGCCTATCATTGCATTTTTCCAACATTTCGTATTTGTTAAAAAAAAAAAAAAAAAAAAAATTCTTATAACATTTATGCATTTGCAATTTTACTGTGTAAATGCACTTATGGAACCTCTTATCTTCATTAAACAGTCGAGTAAATGCATCTAAATGGCACTTTCGATGCCGCTTCAGTGTCTCCTCTGCAGTGGAAAGATGGAGTTTGTTGATACTGATTTCATTTGAATGGTAACAATACAGTCTAATTATTCTAACTGAAATGTATTGATAAAATTTAAGAATCTAACGTAAATGACGACACGTACATTTAGTAAGGTTAGGAAAATATTGCCCTTATAAAGTTAGTGTCCTAGTAATCAATTTAAGGCAAATATTACAAATATGCTGATTAAGACCTGATGGAGCACTGATGAGACCATTGCTTCAGAATGGATTACATTTACGCCCCCCCCAAAAAAAAAAAGAAAAAAAAAAAAAAAAAAAAAAAAAAAAAAAAAAACACACCCACACACACCTCCTCCCCGAAGACAAGTAACTTTTTTTACTCAGACAAGTGAATGACAAGCACATGTCAAGGCTTAATGTCAAGCCCACAGTGCAACAAACCTTCTCAAGTGGACCAGCCAGGAGAAGACTCAGGTGCTGCATTCTGGAAGGGGTCGGCAGGGACCTGGACAATAAAGATTAGTATGAAACACTGCATGATTCACTGATTTCATGCAAAGTGCTGAAGAATATCTTTCTGCTTAATCACTTTTTAGATATCGGCAGTAAGACTAAAACCACTTATAAATGAACAAAGAAATGCATCAACATTGCATTTAAACAATTTTTATATTTTAGTGTGTCCTAGAATGCAAAAATTGACAAAAAAAAAAAAAAGAACAGTCACTGTAAACATGCAACTGAATGGTTCATTGATTTCATGCTTGATTTCAAGTGGCAACGTTTGTTTCATCAATAGATTTCTGTAATAAGTATAAAGCTACCATTGATAAAGAATGCATAGAAAAAAAAAAAATAATTTAATGACTTGATATTTTGGTGCAAACTAGAATGCAACTTATATAAAAAAAAAAAAAAAAAAAAAAGCCACCAATATGAACATCACTTCCAGTATGCAACGGCATGATTCACTGAGTTCATGCAAAGCAATGAAGCATTTTTAGCAACATGTTTCTGCATCACCACTTTAGATATAAAATACTAAAATCACTTAAATAAATAGAAATTTCTTACAACTTTGCATTTAAATCACTTCTGTTATTTTGTTGCAGACAAAAAAAAAAAACAAAAAAAAACAAAAAGGGAAAATGCCGTCACCATCAGTGATACAAACATCACTGTCAGCAGTTTAAGTAAACCACTGCATTCCATCTCAGGCCAAGAGATTCCATCTCAAGGCAGCTGATTTTCTAAGAAAAATATTCACTAAATATTGAGCAAGCTGCCAGAGAGATTGAACGAGAAGGGAAGAGGCATTTAAAAACATCTGAATTTAATTCAAACTCATCTGCAGGAAATGAAAGAGAAAAAAAGTTTTGCATCTACACCATGTGTCATGTGCTGTGAAGAATCCAGATGGGTCAGAAGATACTCTACCTGGATTTATCCACTTTCTTGGTCTCCTTCTCCACATTGGCATTATCATCAGCACTCTTCTTCACAACTCTTTTTCCTCCAGCTTTCACTAAAGACAAAGCACAAGTTCACATATAATTTCATTATAAAACCTTTGGAAAATGTGAACGTATTAGAAAATGTTGTAATTCCATTCTTGATCAGCTTCACAGGCTATTACATGCCAAATACATATACACATATATATATATATATATATATATATAAAAAATAAAATTACATAAATTACTACAATTAAAAAAATATATTAGCACCGAAAAATATTTAAAAATAAAGAGACTACACAGGTGTAAATAACTCCATAAAATATTTAAATGTACTTGTGATAATTGAAAAGGTTTTGCTCACATTAATGTGATGGGGGGGAAAAAAAAAAAAAAAAAAAAAAACCACACAAACACAAATTATAATGCTTTGCAATTTAACACTTCATTCTAGCCGACGTATGCACTATCCTACAACTCTGCACTCATTTTAACCAATTCACTCCTATAGGATGCTCTGAGTAGCAAAGGGTCAACTATTTTTCTTATACGAGTCCAATCTCACAAACCTAGTCCAGTTTGTGTGGGAGTTGACTGGAGCCCTGTAGATGTCCACTATCATCATCTCAGTCCACTGGCCCTGTTGTTCTGAATATTTGGCGGGTCTGTTGAGGCCCGAGGGTGAGGAGTGTGCAAATATGCGCTCAATAAAACGGTCCGTCCACTCACATCAGTCTAATAAAGTGAATGAAGGCAACGCTCCAGTGCAGCATAATAAAGGGAGTGTTTGCGGTTGTAAAGATTTAAACAGCCCAGAACATTGTGGGAAACGGTCATGTGACTAAACTGCATAGTTTTTCATAACGGAGGTTGTTTGTGTAACACATTGAGGGTGTGAGACCATGTTTAAACCAGCACAGGTGATCACCTTCGACCTTTAAAGATATATAACTGTCATACTTGCACATCACTATTTATTCTTGCTTTAAGGGAGAGTTGTCACAAAAAAAAAATAAAATAAAAAAATAATAGTATATCACCATTTACTTACTCTCGAGTTGCTCCAAACCTGTATGAGTTTCTTTGTTCTGAACACAAAAGATTTTGTAGAACAGTTTCTGGTCTCCACTGACTTCCATAGTATTTTCTTTTCTCCATGCTATGGAAGTCAATGTCTGCCAACAACTGTTTAGTTAACCATATTCTTCAAAATATCTTTTATGTCCAGAAAAAGAATAAAGGTGTGGAACAACTAGAGGGTGAGTCAGTTTTCATTTTTGGGTGAACTATACCTTTAAATTCAACATTAAAGTGTTGATGCACAAGAGCCACAAAAGTATTGACCATTTAAAAAAATAAATAAATAAATAAATAAATAAAAAAAAAAAAAAACCACACACACTACTCATAACCATAAGAACATACAATTTTAGAGAGATGGATAGATAGTTCTCATTTTCAGCATTTCTCATTTTTATTTAATCAATTAAATCAAAATAAATTACAACCATATAAACATTAAAAAACAAAACAAACAAACAAAAAACAAAAAAACAAAACAAAGAGACACAAACAGTTACTCAGTTTAAAATCAAAACAAAAAACATTGCTTTGAAGAGGCACATTTTTTATTTTTATATTTGCTTTTAAATGACCTGCAAACAACTGCATTAAATATTTAATTAGCAAAACTTAAAAGGGATAATTCACCCAAAAATGAAAATTCTGTCATCATTTACTCAGCCTCAAGCAGTTCCAAACCTGTATGAATTTCTTTGTTCTGCTGAACACAAAGGAAGATATTCTGAAGAATGTGGGAAACAGCAGTTCTGGGGCACCACTGACTTCCATAGTAGGGGGAAAAAATACTATGGAAGTCAATGGTGCCCCAAAACAGCCTGGTTACAAACTTTCTTCAAAACATCTTCCTTTGTGTTCAGAAGAACAAAGAAATTCATACAGGTTTGGAACTGCTTGAGAGTGAGTAAATTGACAATTTTCATTTTTGGGTGAACTATCCCTTTAAGAGCAAAATCCCTGACCATTTTAACGCATTTGAACGCTTTCTAAATAGGCAACTGACTAGTTTGAAAAGTTATTTGTTGTGGTCGGACACTCAGGAAGGTTTGCTGTACAGTAAACCCGAGTTAAACCCCTACAGAAGCAGAAATTGAAAGTAAAGTCTTCTGAACTCACATCCTGTGACACCCAGAAAGAAAACAAGGGCTGGATGTTTGTTCTCCTCTCACTGCAAAAACACTGTCTGAACTACACATGCACGAGCACAGTAACAACAATAATGCAACAATCAACACTTATTAATTAATAAAACACATACATTACACTCAATAAGACTGAATCGCTGCAGCAAAAAAAAAAAAGAAGAAAAAAAAAAGATTTAAACTAACTAAAACAGCGCCAACAAAACAAGAAGTCAAAACATTAAAAGTGTATAAACGACTTTAAAAGTCCAGTATGTAACTAAAAGACCAAACCTGCGGGAGGATGACCAGCTTTGAGCGTGTCTTTCGCTCCAGTTTTAGAAAGTTGCACCATTGTTAATTTCTCTCACAAACACTCTGTCAGTCAGCCCGCCCATTCCTGCGCTTTTATACGCCCCAACCTCACTGACGTCACGGAGGACGCGCTTGCGTCACAACGGCACGCACGCAGTCCCTGCCAAAATATTTGTCATGTCAATAAAGCGCATCAAAACTGAAAACTGAGCACACTACAGTGGAGAAATACTATCCACATAGCATAAGAATCGACGTGACTTTCTAAAAGGACCTTGAAACTAGATCAGTGTGTAAACATGCTCACAAGTGGGCGTTTTTGTGTAGCTTTTCTTAGATTTGTGGTTACATGGGCACCAAAGTCATATAATTAAGAGCTACTCTTTAAATAGCAAACATTTGTGTGCCCTAGTACGCTATTATTTATAGAAAAAAAGGCTTTGTTGAAATAGATTTTCTTCACTTTGAGGCAAAACACCAGAGTAGCTATAACATTGACAATTATTTTGTATTACAAGTTCTCTGAAATATTATGTTTGCATATACGATTGGTGCATTATCTAATTAAACATGCACTAATTTGCATACAACTCTAGAACATAAATCTGAACATTGCATAAAGCCAGGTTCAAAATTCGTTTGATTTTGTTGACATATTAATGTTTTTGGGGATTTTGGATTTCGCTTTTTATCACTTCATAAATCAGAAAATACTGTCAAAAGCCAGAAGAAATGAAGACATTATGGAAGCAAAATAGATCCAAATCTCAAAATTGACCAGTGCATGAAAATACAATTTTGTCTGTACAGTAGTTCAAAGTGCATTAAACATTAAAGATTTGATATGGGGATTTTGGATTTCGCTTTTTATCACTTCATAAATCAGAAAATACTGTCAAAAGCCAGAAGAAATGAAGACATTATGGAAACAAAATAGATCCAAATCTCAAAATTGACCAGTGCATGAAAATACAATTTTGTCTGTACAGTAGTTCAAAGTGCATTAAACATTAAAGATTTGATAAAATGCGGAAAATTCTTTGTGCTGTCAGAGTTGTACCCAACTTTTTCTCCAGACATCAAGGCCATCAGATCAGCAATCAGATCTTTATTCCACGTGATGGATGTTTTAAAACATGACACACAACACTTTAAGTAGTCAAACATGTGCCTTGAAGAAACTGTAAGGATGGGAAGAAGTGTTATTTCCTGAGGGCAGAGGCGAGTTTGAGCATGAAGTGCTCAGCGATAAACTCAACAAACAAGCACAATCAGCTTTATTATGAGCAATGTTGGTCAGAGGAGGTGCAGCATATATTGGTTTATAAAACAGATTTATTTACCACCGTTCAGGAAGTTTTAAGAGGGACAGCATGGTAAAATGACTGTCCCACACAGCCTCTTGTGGCCTACTACGTCTAATCACTATCTGCTGCTTATGAGCATATTGGATATTGCTGTTATACTAGTATGAGATACAATTATAGTTTTGATTTAATATTTTGAATTCATTTTTCTTTTGTATTTTGTGTTTAATTTTAGTTGAAGTTTTATTAATTTTGTTGTGTGCTTTTGTCATTTTCATTATTGTTTTTATTATTATTTTTTAATATGTCTGTATGGATTTTATTAATTTTTATTTCAGTTTTAAATTTTGAATTTGAATTGCATCTGTCTATTTGGATTCCAGTGTTTTAACAAACAAAGTAATACATTTGATGTGATGCATATTTGTCAGTCACACATAAATTAAACAGGTCAGATTTCTGTAGAGCTAATAAACTGAATGTGTTTTAAATACACAATAACCAGTTTTATATATTTATCATAAAAAAATCTATTTGTTTAATCTCATACATTTGCTTTTTCCACAGCTAGTCCATCTTCATACTTTAGAAATGAGTAATTGTAGCCTGTTTTCACAATGAACAGATTTATGCTGATTCTAAGCAATTTGAATAAATACATTTTGAAAATATGATCAAATTAAATAGATTTAATAATAATTAATAATACACTATGTTAATAGTTAATAATAAACTTTTTTGAGTGCAGAAATCGGACCTGTTTCATTACTGACAAATATGCATCACATAGTAACTTTATTAGTTTACGTTTAATCTGTGTAATCCAAATGGATGGACACTTTATATGCAATTCAAATACATAACTGTCAAATTCAGGATGGGAAACAGTGAAGAGACAACAATATAAGGCCGAAATGTACTTAACTGTCACGAAAATAATGTCTAAAAAAACATAGGTTCTTAAACATGCTTTAAAATAAAAAGGTTGCAAATTCATTTTCTTTATGCAAAATATAGCCTAATGTTTTTCTTTGATTTTTTGGGGTGAAATGTGACCTGGACCTGATATTGTGTGTAATATGTTTCTTATTTTCTTTTTATATTGTAACCAGATGGACTATCTCCTGGCAGATATGATGGATATGAGACACACATCTTGAGTCTGTTGTTTAATATGTCTGGAATCTGCAGCGTTTGCTGTTGTTGAAGATGAATGTGTTCCCTGGAGCAGCTTTATGATGGAGGAATGCAGGCCTTTGAGAAACGACAGCTCTTCATAACAACCACATCACAAACTAGCATTATCAGTTTCTACATGGTCAAGAAGCACCATGGAATAGGCCTACATAACATAAACACATATACATAAACTTTCAGCACGATGGATTTAGCATTCAGTATCATCATCACAGTACATATTTATATAAGTGACACCAACGTGATGGTGGTGTTATCTTACAGTTAACACTGAGAATAATGCATAGCCTACAACCTGCAATACACGCACCGTCCAGCAGATGGCGGCGGTGAAACGCTGAATAAACGGTTGCTGGGCGACGAGGACGCAAAACAGTCCTGCTCCGCATGCGCTGATAGAGTCCGGAGTTGAAACTTTGTGGAAATAAAAACAACGAGTTAGCGATCACATAATTACAGTATTAGCTAAGCGTGACGTTATTTTTTATTCTTAAAAAGCCATTTCTATGGCTGGTAAAAAGAAGGAGGTCAGTTTACAGGTGTGTAGTACTAAACCTTTAGTCAGTATGTGACTGTAATCAGCATCAAGCTGAAAATGAGGGGAAAGTGGGTCTGAGTCTGACTGTAGTTTATAGTTTGTTTACTTTGTGTGACAAATATAAAATCACTGAAAACTCTTGAAAACTTTTAAATGCAGGTAAATATCAATAATGATGATCAATGGAGTGAAGTTTTGGCAACGAAAGGGTTAATAGGTGAGTGAAGCTATCTATCTATCTATCTATCTATCTATCTATCTGTCTGTCTGTCTGTCTATCTATCTGTCTGTCTATCTATCTCTGTCTGTCTATCTATCTATCTGTCTATCTCTATCTATCTATATCTCTGTCTATCTATCTGTCTGTCTATCTATCTATCTATCTGACTGTCTGTCTGTCTTTATCTCGCTGTCTGTCTGTCTAGTGTTCTATCGTTCTATCATTCTATCTATCGTTCTTACTATCTATCAACTGTGGCAATACTTACAGTCTTTCTCAGTCGCTTTGGTGCATTTCTCAAATCATTCTTAATATTTGCAAAGAAGTATGTGCATTTCTCAAAACAATTCGTACAAACAGCACCACACAATAGATTGCCTGCAAAAGCCTGTAACTTACTCAAAATCTTTAGTTCATCTCTCAAAAGTAAGTATTTATGTCAATGAACATATCAGTGCCATCAGAATGAAAAGTCCTTGTGTCATTGTTCACAAACAAGATAGTCAAAATGCTTAGTCATGTTGTCAATATAACAGTGCACTCTGTTAGTATTACCTGATGTAAACTATGGCAACAGTTTGGATGACAGTTACTGTACTGAAATGCAGAAGGCTGCACTTCTTATGTATGCCATATATCCTTTCAAAAGTACAAATTTACACATTACTGTATGTGGGATATTGATTGAAAGAGACTGTTTTGAAATGTTTGAATTATTGAGGATATGGTCGATCTCCCAATATTTAGCTGCACCCTTCAGCCATTGTAAGGCCATGATTGACAACATGGTCCACAACAGTGGCCCTTATTTCATCTGATATGCACCTCTGTCCTTGGCCTCTTCTGCCTCTTCCTCTGTTTTGCCTCTGTACACTTCCATGCATCCTTACTCCTCTTCTTCCTCTCGTCTGTTGACCCTGATCATTTTCTGGATGTTCATCCATCGTCAGAATTTGTAACTCTTGTGTTGTCCTCTGTCTATATATGCTTTCCAATTGAAGGCTGATGAGATGTACCTTTGAGCTATTTCAGAGAACTGGTTTATAATTGGTTGATCTATATTCTCTTCATTAGTGAAAGCCAAGATTCACTTGCACAATTCATGGAAAATTTACAAAAAGTCTAATATAAATGTGTCGAAAATATGCTTGACAGTTTATGACAGCTAGATCAGCCATTTTGCATCTAAAGACTTACACGATGAACTAATGACTTGATGTTTTGAGGGGATAGACTATAGCACAGAGAACTATATAATACATTTTGAGCAACATGACCTTAGCAACTGAAAATGTAGGAAACCGCAGACAAATGTACATAATCAGTTGCATGAATGTACCAAAGCAGTCGCAACTTGTTCAAAAGAATGAGAAACTGCTTTTATTATGTGCACAAGTGACTAGATGATGTGGAGGTTGAAAAAGTAGTTTTGAAAATTTCATTTCTGATCTGAGAAATGCACCAAAGCGACTGAGAAAAACTGTAAAAAAAAAAAAAAAAAAAGAATTATCACTGAATTACAGAACAAAAGCATTTATATAACTTATTAGAAAAAAGATGCACAAGCACACAATCAAAACTTTTGACAAAAACAGTGAAGAAAAGTGAAGCAAAAAGATCAGCAGCATTTGATCACACTGAGATTCTGCTTTGTACACAAAGAAACTGTGCAGCACAGATGTTGAAACAGTTTTCTGTCTCATTACTCTCTGCTGGTCTGTCTGTCTGGTTTCTTATATGTCAAGCAGAGCTGCAGAAGTCTTTATGTTGAGTCTGAGTTTAGCTGTGGTGATTGTTGTGTGTGTGTGTGTGTGTGTGTGTGTGTGTGTGTGTGTGTGTGTGTGTCAGTGGTGGATGTGTACCAGCAGTGGTGTGGACCCTGCCGCGCCGTCGTCAGTCTCTTTAGAAAAATCAAGAATGAGCTGGGAGACGAGCTGCTGCATTTTGCCACGGTAAGATAAGCCGCTCTGGAGATTAGATTGCACACAAACAATCATTCTAAATGTCGACATTTCTGTCACGCCGTCTTATCATCCCTGCAGGCTGAGGCTGATGGGATTGAAGCTCTGGAGAAGTACAGAGGGAAGTGTGAGCCCACCTTTCTGTTTTATGCGGTGGGTCTGAAACTGAATGCAAGTTAAAATAAGCAAATAATACATGGTTACATGTCGCAAAACCTGTTAAGGAAACAAAGAAAAATTTCACTCCAAAATAAATGAACAAAAGAAGAAAACATATTTTGCATATAGACAAAGATGACTGCAATCAAATTTTATGCATTATTCAGCATAATGCACAATTATATACAACTCAGCACATTTTAAATCTCATTACTGTGATGTGATAAAACTATTAATATATATCATTTAAATTGTAAAGGATTTATATATCATAGAGGTATCAGTTGCATAAATAAAATACTGTTTTATAGTAATAAGAGTTTAATGAGAGTTAAAATAATTGTAATTATTTAAAAACAAATTCAAAAGTAAAACATCCCGATGCATTATAATAATTTACATTTGGGGAAAAATTGTGCTTATTTGTCATGGAAATAATGGGAAATAATGGGAAACGATGCAAAAATAAATAAATAAATAAATAATAAAAATGAAATAGTCCTAAAGCTATTGAAGCTTATTTGAGCCACAGGTGGAAAACAAATTAAAAAAGGTAATTCCGACTTCTTATCTCATAATTCTGTCAGATATGAACTTAAACAGATATAAACTTGCAATTGCAAGGGGAAAAAATGAAATAGTAAGATAAAAAAATCTGTGAATCATTCGTTCACTCGTTTTTTAATTTTAATATTTAAAGTAGAAAAATGAGAAAACGGCTCCTATTTCATTTTTTTCCCCAAAAAACGAAAAACAAGAATTCAGCTTAATTTTTCCTTTTTCGTTCAGGGGTAGAAAAATGAAAAACAGCTTGAATATTCGAATTCTACTTGTGGGCGGGAATTAAACGCCCCTTTCTGCTGATTGGTCAGCCGAAGATCAAACCGTGCCGTCATCAGTTCTTCTGCAGTTTCGTGCAGCAGAATAATAGTCCTCTGCTGCTGCAGGTGGACGGATTCTTAATGCGTTTGTTGCAACTACATTTGATCTTTTTCTCATCAAACAACCAGAGAAATGAATGGCTCGACACAACTCGTACCGGGACAGAGCCTTAGATTATTTGACGTTAAATGCATTATTTAAGACACTTTGGAATAAATCACAGCATGTATCATGATAAAAAAAAAAGGGTCTTACAGTCTGGAAAATACAGTAGGCTATAAATTATTTTGCAGACCCCCTGGCACTTTGAGAACCACTAGTCTACACAGAAGAAAGCCTCTGTCCCGGTACGAGTTGTGTCGAGCCATTCATTTGTCTGGTTGTTTGATGAGAAAAAGATCAAATATAGTTGCAATAAACGCGTAAAGAATCCATCCACCTGCAGCAGCGGAGGACTATTATTCTGCCGCACGAAACTGCAGAAGAACTGATGACGGCACGGTTTGATCTTCGGCTGACCAATCAGCAGAAAGGGGCGTTTAATTCACGTCCACGTGTAGAAATCGAATATTCAAGCTGTTTTTCATTTTTCTACCCCTGAACGAAAAACGAAAAATTAAGCTGAGTGCTTGTTTTTCGTTTTTTGGGGAAAAAATGAAATAGGAGCCGTTTTCTCATTTTTCTACTTTCAATATTAAATAAAAAAACGAGTGAACGAATGAATGGATTGGAAGATGTAAATTCAGAATTCTGAGAAAAAAAAAAAGAATTTTGTGAGATATAAACTCAGAATTCCGAGAAAAGTTAGAACTGTCAGATGTAAACTCGCAATTGTAAGAAAAAAAAATCAGAATTCTTAGATAAAAAGTTGCAATTACCTTATGTATAATTTTATTCCTGGTTGTGGAAATAAGCTTCAATGGAAAACAGGCTTAATTTTGAAATATGTGATGTTGTGAAAGTGACATGTTCCTGTGAGATGGTGTTCACACCTCATCTGTTTGCTGTACACGATGGGCTGGTGTTGTCATGTTATAGGGTGGGCAGTTGGTGTCTGTTCTGCGGGGGCCAAACACTCCTCTCCTGCAGAGGGTGATACAGGAAGAGCTGAGCAAAGAGAAGAACGTCCTAGAACACGGGGCGGCACGCAGGGCGGTGAGTTACTCCACACCTGCTTTCATCATTACTGTGTGGACAACAGATGATGCCTGAATCGGGATGAAAAAAGATTTTGGGATGAAATCATGGAAATGTAGTCCACTATGATGCATATTATATATATATATATATATATATATATATCAGAAATAATTATAGTCATGGATCTTTTAAACCATATAATAAATATAATTATTATTATTATTTAATGAGACATAATTTAATTTATTACTTTATTTAATAATATAATTTAATTATATATTGTAATATTATTAGTAAAATATTACACATCAGTCATAATTATCACTTAGGGATTTTTTAGACAAGTAACATCATGAAAGAGATTTGATTTTTTCATGTCACTCCAGGTGACAGATGAAGGTTTAACTGAGGAAGAAGAGGTGAATGATGACATTAAGGATCACCCACATGATGAAGATGTGATTGGTAATGATTTTCCTTCATTAAACGTCATGCTTAATTGTATTTGTCCTGCTGGCTGAATTTACCTGCTCTGGTTTGTGTTTTTTAGCTCCTGTTAAAAAGTCTTGCACAGTGGCAATAATAAAGCCGGATGTGGTGGCACACGGCAAAGCAGATGAGATTATTATGAAGGTAGGAACTCAGTTTAAGGCATAAATGAACCAAAAAATAAAAGTTCTGTCATTATTTTTTTTCACAAGCAGTCTTATGAAACCTGAAAGTTTGGAACAATATGAACTTGCATTTTTGTATCATTTTAAGTTGCTTATATTCATATGGTATTTTACCCTTCGCACAAGGATAAAGAGCTAAATTATTTATTTCTGAATGCATATTTTGTTTCTAGATTCAGGATGCAGGTTTTGTGATTTTGGCCCATGAGGAGAGAACGCTGAGTGAAGCAGAAGCTCAAGACTTCTATCAACACAAAGCCGCAGAGGTAAAATGAAGAAAAAGTCTAAAAATAGCACGTTTTTGAATGTTTTTGCTGATGGTGTGTAATGGCAGAATGCCAGTGTGTCATGTGAAGTGTGTGTGCTTGTGTGTGTTCTTCCAGCCTTACTTTCAGGAGCTCATCCAATTTATGTCGAGCGGCCCGTCGCATGTCCTGGTCATTTCTAAGACGGAGGGCTGTGAGGACGTCATCCCAGCCTGGCGGGAATTCATCGGTCCACCGGATGTCGAAGAGGCCAGGAGGATGCAGCCGGAGAGGTACTTCATTCCCAGGAAAAGAAATATATAGACTTTATGTGGGAGTGACAAATGAACATAAGCGGTCCCTCTGACATTTGCAATATGGCAATGCAAAGAAAGATCTCATTCAAAAATCCAAAACTCAAATGGAATTATCAAGGTACTATTTATGTACTCATTTCAATTTATGTTTTTTTTATTTAAATATTTAATTGTTTAAATCGAAATACATAAAATAAAAATAAAATTAACTGGAAATAACTAGAAGAAAATTTAAGCTGAAGTACAATACTTAAAATTACTAAAAAATAAAACAAGCTAAATAGAAATATAAAGAACAAATACTAATAAAACTGACAAAAGCACATAACAAAATTACTAACACTTAAACTAAAATTAAAATATAAAATCAGACGCTAATATAAAATCAAATATTAATAAATAGTGTATACTTAATAGTATACAAGTTTAATTTTATTAATATGAACAATATATATATATATATATATAATTAAAAAAAACTTACACATAGAAGTGAATTTAAAATAAATAAAATAAATGTTAATTTTATATATATTTATATTTACTTATACCCTCATTTATTTAAATTACGATGAAATAAATTATAATACAAGTAATTTCTTTAAAAAACAACAACCAAGTCTTGTTTTTTAAATAAGTTATTAATAACAAAAAAAATATTAAATTATTATATTATAATAAAACTTCCTGTAAAACTCAAAATTTTGTCGTGTCAGTCATACATAATAGCATGGTCTCTCTGCGTAGGTCTAACATAGAGTCTCAGTGATTCCCTGATGTGTGTATAATGTAATTTTGTAATTAAATATAATCTAAAAGTGATACGAGGGCGTTGCGTTGTCGTTCCATATTGTGCTCACAGATTTGAGCTCTAACAGTTATAGCACAACACATCCTGTGTGGACTCTTGCCTCCCTCCCTCTGCCCTGGCCGAGAACCAGCAGTAAGACCATCTGCTCTTCTCTTTCTCTGCTTCTCCACCCTTCCATCCATCCATCCATCCTTCCTTCCCTGCTCTCCTCTCTGGCCGCTCTGTGTTCTTCAGCTTGCGGGCTCAGTATGGCACCGAGACTCTTTTGAACGCTCTACACGGCAGCAGCGACAGCGAGCAGGCCAGCAGGGAGCTGGCGTTCTTCTTCCCCTACTTCAGGATGGCGATGGCGGACTCGGGCTCGGAGCGGGCCGGGCCGGAACAGGAGCATGTGGAGAGGACGCTGGCGCTCATCCGCCCAGACGCTGCCAGGGAAAACAGAGGCATGTGCCAACATTACGTTTACACACGCAGACAGATACTCCTGCTTTCGATGAGTGCTTTAAACTAAACTAACTAACTCACAGACTGCCTGTTAAAAGTTTGAACACACTTGACTCAATTCATTTCTCATGAACTTTTGATCTACAGCTACAATGAAACACTTTGAGTCAGCCTACATATGACTGACATTTATTGATCACTACATCATTCCCATTCCTCCATTTCAGTGTTACTTTATGAGTCTTACTATGAGTATTATAATTTTCATTAATTCTTAAAATATTTATTGTTTTTTAAATATATTTTATATAAATATAACGTTTTAAGCTTTTTTATTTTCAGTTTTCATTTTCGTTTTAGTTTAGGTTGTATTAATTTTGTTATGAGCTTTTTCCATTTTTTTCCCTATATATATATATTTCTATTTGGCTTTATTTACATTTCAGCATTATTCTAGCATTAGTTAATATAATAAAATATTTATAAATATTTTAATATTTTAAATATTATATTTTATAGAAATATTAATGTTCTAAGTGTTATAAGATTATTTTACTATATTTTTGGTTTTCGTTTTAATTATAGTTTAAGTTTTAGTAATTTTAAAGTTTTTTTATAAGTCTTTGGCTTTACTTTTATTTCAGTGTTATTTTAGTATTATTTACACTATATGCTATTTTAAATTGTATTAATAAAATATTTATTAATACTTCATTCATATTTAAAATCTAATATTTTATATAAATATTAATGTTTTAAGCATTTATATTTAATTTTCGGTTTTTGTTTTAATTTTAGTTTAACTTTAGCAATACTGTTATGTGCTTTTGCAAGTTTTAATAGATTTTCTAAATATTTCTATTTAGTATTATTTTTATTTCAGTGTTATTTTAGTATTATTTATATGCTATTATAATTTTTATTAATTAATAAAATATTTATTAATATTTTAAATATAATCTTTTATATAAATATTGTAAGCTTTTATTTGTTATTTTCAGTTTTCATTTTAATTTTAGCTTAGACGTTAGTACTTTTGTAATGTGCTTTTGCCATTTTTATTAGTTTTATTTCTATTTCTATTTTATTTCTAGTTATTTCTATTTAGCTTCATTTTTATTTCAGTTTTGGCAACATTTGTAATTTTTCATCTAAAATTTTTCATATAATATTTTATTTCAGCTTTATGTCAATTACCTGAAACAAGTTTTAGTTTTTGTTAACAATAACAACATTCCATTTGTGTTATTTTGTAGTTTCGATGACTTTACTGTTATTCCACATTGTGTGAAACAGTCATGATAAAGAATGAGCAGATGTGTCCAGTCTTTTGACTGCTAGTGCAGGGTGATTAAGCTGGAGCTCTTACGGTCAGGGAGTAAAGTGTAGATGTGTTTGTAGAGGAGATTCTGGGCCGGATCCATGAAGCAGGATTCACAGTGGCCATGCAGAGAGAGGTCATGCTGTCTGAAGATCAGGTCAGGCAGTTCTACAGCGATCATCTGGAGCAGGAATACTTCCCCAGCCTGCTGGAGAGCATGACCAGGTGAGCGATCGCATTCATCACACATCTGATGCTGTGGAAAAACCACAAGAGGCTGTGCCGAGTCAAGCGGTTAATTACTTAAAACAGCAGCAACCGTGATATGATAAATCATGCCAATTTTCAACATATACAGTACAAGCATGCATTATTAATAATCATTTGAATTATCACCAAGCAGTGTAGCTTATGTAATTATATAATGGTTTCAGAACCAGTTAGAACCTTCAGACTCATCCAATCAGAATACAGAATTAGCAGTTTCAGTGTTCTGTTACATGGCTCTCTGCTTAAAGGGATAGTTCGCCCAAAAATGAAAATGTCATTTATACACCCTCACGTCGTTCCAAACCTGTATGAATTTCTTTAGTCTGCTGAATGGCTACCAGCAACTGTGGCTAACCAAACAGTTGCTGGCACCCATTGACTTCCATTCTATGGGAAAAATACAGTGGAGGTCAGTGGCTACCAGCGACTGCTCGGTTATCAACATTCTTCAAAATATCTTCTTTTTTTTGTTCAACAGAAGAAACTCAGGTTTGTAAAAACTTACAGGTGAGTATATGATGACAGAATTTTCACTTTCGGGTGAACTGTCCCTTTAAATTAATAAAGTAATTCAATATGGAAATTAAATGCATTTGAAAAGCTTCAGCTTGAGATTTATAATTATTAAGGCCAGTTTGGATGTCAAAACATGGATATTATCGGTACCTAATTTTTTTTTACTAAAATTTTCAAAATGAGTGTAATTACAGTATCATTACTTAAAATAAATGTTACCTGAAATTTTCTTAAATATATATATATATATATATATATACACACTCACACAAATATATATATAAACATTTAAAATATATGTAGTATTTCAGCAACATTTCTCACTTTTGTTTCAACTAAAACGAAATCAACTAAAGCTAATACATAAAAAGTAATAAAAAAATGACAAAAAAACAAAATTATTAAAAGTTTAAAATTACAGTTCAAACAAAATATAACAATATAATCTAATTCAAAGCATTAACAAAAACTACAATAGTATATCAATGATACAGAAACATATCTTGTGTCAAAATGATAATTATTAATATAATTATTAGATATAAAATATACCATTCATTCTGAATTATGAATGCTGTCTTATGGACTATGAAGAGGACAGTAAAAAAACAAGTGATTTATATCTTCAATTTAAGCTTAATTGTAATCTTAGCTACATAATTGCTAATTGCATGAAAATACTGTGTAAAGAAGCCAGAAGACTTACAGCGTGTCATGAAGAGTCTCTGCTGTCGTTCACAGCGGGCCTGTGTTAGCATTAGCGCTAGTGAAGGAGCGAGCCGTTGAACACTGGAGGAACATCCTGGGACCCAAAGACCCCATCCAGGCTAAGAATGAGCAACCTGACAGGTAAACTGAGGTTTATAATAGTTTGATTTCTTCAGGACAATTCCCTCATTTGCTCAAATCAGTGTGTTATTGTATATCATATCATGTTTATTTATAATAGATGTGTTTAAATGGTCAGTGGGCTCTGTATGTGGTTCTGATGTAGTCTGCGAGCCCAGTTTTCCTGCGGGACCTCCAGCATTAATCAGCTTCACGGCAGCAGAAGCTCAGACGAGGCGGAGAGGGAGATTGGCTTCTTCTTCCCACCGGAGAACACGCTCGCTGTCATCAAACCAGACACTGAACACAAGGGTATCATATCAGCAGTCACCCCGAACACAGACCAAAGAGTGGAGAGGGATATTAGCTGTGTGTATATAACAACTATATCACAGCAGTGCTGACACGACGACAGAAGCCCGAAAGTTTTAGCTTTTGGTTCTGTGTAAATGAATAGCGTATCAACACACTGTGCAGAATAAGGCGGCTGTGAGTGGTGGAACAGACAAATATAATTCATTATCAACATGTAAGAAACAAGGCAAATTTGGTATGCAAATATGATGCCACAAGAAGAATTTATAACATTTAAAAAAAAAAAAAAAAAAAAGGTCAATAGATACACTTAACACTGAAATAATGTCTGAATGAAGTCTGATTGAAATGCAATAGTTGCGGCTAGAGCTTTTGAACAAAACCTAATCAGAATGATTTAGAAATATCAATTTGGCAATGCTTTTCAAACACTATAAACATGTCAAAGCAATAAATACCGCTGACACTACTGAAATATAGTGCAAACTGAAAGTTCAGTCTGTTTGAGATCGGCAAAACTTTTTTTGTTTTTTGCAAGGCTGCATTTATCTGATCAAAAATACTGTAACAATAGTTAGAGTTAAACATTATTCCAGTGTTCTCTATATGAATATACTGTAAAATGTCATTTATCTCTGTGATCATTTATCTCTCATTACTCCAGTCTTCAGTGTCACATGATCCTTCAGAAATCATTCTAATATGCTGATTTGCTGCTGAAGAAACATTTCTGATTATTATCAACAGTTGTGCTGCTTAATATATTTGTGGAAACTGATACATTTGATTTTTCAGGGTTCACAGATGAATAGAAAGTCCAAAAGTCTTTTGCAACAACATTAATGTCTTTACTCTCACTTTTGATCAATTTAATGCTGATTAATAAAAATGATCATTTCTTGCTTTATTAAAATCTTACTGATCTCAGACTTACAAATGTAGTGTATATGAAATTAAAATGTAAGAATATTAATAAGAAGAAACTCACTGTTTATTTGGCTCGTTTCTGCTCATATCAGAGGAAATCCTGGAGGAGATTCGGGCCAGAGGATTCACCATCTCCCGTCTGAAGGACACGGTTCTGTCCAGAGAGATGGCAGAAGAGATTTATAAAGAGCACCGGGACAAACCCTTCTTCAGTCAGCTGGTGGATTACATGTGTCGGTGAGTTCACCATTAAACGTGATTAACTGAGCTGGAAAGCTTCATGCAGAACACAGGTAAGATAAAACGTGCTTTATTTCTCTGCAGCGGCCCGTGTACGATGATGGTTCTGACGAAGGAGAACGCGGTGGAGGAGTGGAGGGCGGCCATGGGCCCCACGGACCCCAGTGAGGCGAGACAAGCGGCCCCGGGGTCTCTGAGAGCGCGCTTCGCTAAAGACATGCTGGAGAACGCCGTTCACGGATCCTCCAACACTCAACACGCGCACCAGAAGATACAGTTCCTCTTCGGAGACATCAGCTCTGAGAGCGTGATCATCGACGGCGCTGCTTCTCCTGCGTTAGGTGCCTCCTCCATCTGTAAAGATAAATGTTCAAAACTAAATCTAAAACATGTTTTCATCTGGGGATAAAATGCACTTTATATTTACATAATATATCAGGGTTTCTGCAAGTTTTATGAAGGTAAATTTAGCACTTTTAAGACCTTTTTTAGACCAATTAAAGAAAATTTAAGGAATAAACTGAAGGGAACACAATATGTCAATAAAGTTGCATTACCAGCACTTTAAAGTTTGAAAATCCAACTTCAAACTAATCTCCATAACTTTTTACAAAAAATAGCTGAAGCAGAATATGGAAACAACTTTACTTTTTGTGTGACCATAGGGTAATGTTCTTCCTCAGTAGTTTTGTCTTGTTTTCCTGTGCAAATGTCTAAAAATTCTTTAATCAAGATAGATGCAAGAATGACATATGATAAGAAGTCTTGTTTTCTGAGAAATGCATCAAAATGAACTGGGTTTATGTTAAAAAAGGGACAAATATCTGCCATTGGGCTCAAAAAAAATCAAAGTTTTCATGTCCCATTGGCAGATATTTGTTCTTGTTTTAAACATAAACTCACCTAATTTTGTTCAGTTTCTCAAAATACAAGAGTTCATATAGTAATTTAGCATCTCAAGTGACTGGGTCTTGATTTAAGGATGTTTAGATATTTGAATTGAAAAATAAAGCAAAAACACTGAGATAGTTGGTTTGTTTTTGTTTTTTTTGCTTTTGCTTTTTTGTAGTGCATACAACATTGAATGCCATGATGTTATGAACTCCAATTTGTAGAAGGGCGAATTAAATTTTTAAATCTTTATGTATGTGTATATATATGTATGAGATAGATATATAGAATAATATTTAATGAATGTCCTGCTATCTACAGAAACAGAAGAGAGCTTTGCAGAGCTCAAGAATCTACAGGCTTCAAGATCTCCATCATTTGATGACCTGAAGAACCAGACAGAGCCGAGCTCAACAGGTTTAAAACTGAACAAACTAGTCCAAACATATAAACTGTCAATATTTACCCTCATGTTGCTCCAAGCACATACTCTCATATTTCAGATTTAAGGTCAACTGTTCCTTTCGTCCAGAGTTTCCTAAACAGGGATTCAAGACTTGATGAATAGCAAATGAAATGGATAATTAAAATAAATAAACTGGGCTTCACAATTAATTGAAATAAAACTGAAATCATGATATAGCCTACAAAAGTACTTTTTTAGTCTCATGTAAACACAAAAGTCAGCATTCCCCTTCCTCTCCACATCCAGAAGGAGCTGAAGAAATGAAGCCTGAGACGACAGAGAGTCACCCAGCATCCTCTGATGAGACCGAAGCGCTAGAGACGCCCACATCCAGCCCGCAGGACGCAGGTCTTTATCTCAATGACTAGTGATGCACAAGTCAAGAACCCAATGGAATCGACTGGAAAAATTTAAATAAATAAATTGGGCTGCACAATTAATTGAAATCAAACTGAAATCGGGATATAGCCTAGTAGTAATCATCAAATCAAAGGCTGTGATTTAATTAAATGATTATAGTCTGTTGCGCTGCGTGTTCATGTAGTTTACTACATTTATGTGGACAGCATTTCACTAGTATTCCACCAAAATAAGAGCTTGAGGATTTGAAATGTTAAAATCTCAAGGTTTTGAATGAAAGTGAAGGATTAATATTGCAACTGGCAGTGTAAAATAATAATATGAAAAAAATTATATGTATATATATATATATATATTTTTTTTTTTAACCGTACAATTATAATTTACAACTAATGTAGATCTGACTTAATTTTTAGGTACAATTATTATTAATAATGATAATAATATGCCTATTAATTATTATTATAATATATTTGCAATACATGACAAAACAACAATATAAATTTGTGGTCAAGTCATGCAGCCCTATATATAAATAACATTAAAATATAAACAAAAATATAACACATACTTCAAATATTTAACCTTTTTTATGTTTACTTGCATGTCATTTAACCATTAACCAAATTATTAAAATTATGACTTCTGAAATAAAAATGTCAGAGGGTACTTTTTTAACGTCTAAGGGATTCGTCTGACGAAAAGGTTTGGGAATCTATTCCTTAGACTATTAACTAGTGAAAAAGTCACAAAAGTCAGCATTCCCCTTCTTTTTCCGCACCTAGAAGCTGCTGAAGAGATGAAGCCTGAGACGACAGAGAGTCACCCAGCATCCTCTGATGAGACCGAAGCGCTACAGACGCCCACATCCAGCCCGCAGGACGCAGGTCTTTATCTCAATGACTAGTGATGCACAAGTCAAGAACCCAATGGAATCCAATGGATAGTTAAAATAAGTAAATCAGGCTGCACAATTCATCAAAATCAAACTGAAATCACAATATAGCCCAGCGTGATTATCAAATCAAAGATTGTGATTTAAATAAATATATAGCCTAGCTGCGTTGCGTTTCACTTCATTTACGTTAACATCATGTCCAACATACATGTGAAACGTTAAAATCTCAAGGTTTTGAATGTTTGAAAATGAAGATTTAGTATCGTAACTTGCAGTGTAAAATAAAATAATTATTTTAAAATGTTTATTTTTATTTTACAGCACAATTCTGGTTTATAACAGTAATACAAATCTGTCTTCATTTTTAGAGGTCAAATTAATAATAATAGGCCTAATAATAATTATAATAGTATGATATTTGCAATATATGACAAAATAATAACGATATAAATTTTTGGCCAAGTCATGCAGCCCTATATATAAATAATATTAAAATATAAACAAAAATAAAACACTTAGAATGTTTAACTTTTTTTATCTTTACTTGTATGTTGTAACCATTAACGAACATCAGAGAATCATAAACCATGCAAATGTGTCATTAAATTATTGAAGTATTAACTTCCGAAATAAAAATGTCAGAGGAGACTTTTTTAACGTCTAAGGGGCTCCTCTGACAAAAAAGTTTGAGAGTCTCTGCTTTAGTCCATGAACCAGAAGTGAAAAAGTCACACAAAAGTCAGCATTCCCCTTCTTTTCCACACCTAGAAGGAGCTGAAGAAATGAAGCCTGAGACGACAGAGAGTCACCCAGCATCCTCTGATGAGACCGAAGCGCTAGAGACGCCCACATCCAGCCCGCAGGACGCAGGTCTTTATCTCAGTGACTATACACTGATCCTTCAGACGTGAGACAAAATCTGTTTCCACTTTGGACATTAATTGTTAGATATTAAGGGAACATTTATAAAATCAAAGTCAGCCTTCAACAATGAAGGTCCATATTTCAGCAATCACAGGCTCTGGTGAGTTTTTATGGTCCTAGGTAATTATGCTCCTATTTTTTTTTGTTAAAACTATAATACTCTACATCAGTCCCGTCACCCATTGTAAAGAAATAGATTTTTAGATCATTTCACTCATTTTAAATAGGTCCTATATTAATAGCTATCAAAAGCAGAAAACACAATGGCTTATGCATTTAAATACACAAATGAATGTGATGAGATTTTCTTCAGATGGAGTATTTTATCTGGTGGTGTTGATGCATTGAGCTACACAGCAGGGAAAACTGAAAAAAAAAAAATGGAAGCAGCAGCTTGTTGGATTCAAGCATAAATGAGACGGATTAATCAGAAATAATTCCTTGGTGAATTAGCTTTTATTTATTTCAGCTCTGATTTCTTTTTTGTCTCATGTCTTAAGATTCAGTGATCTGTTAGTCAAACATAACAGAAGAATGAACAACAAAAACAAAAACATAATTAACATAAATCACACAAAATCAGTGACATTGTACTGGAATTATACAAACTTTATTTCAATTTTTAGTTTGTCTTCTGTATTTCAGGGGATCAGGAAAATGTGTGAAATCTGTACAATCATCTGTCAAAGAAGAATACAGGTAAAGGTGAGGTTACATGATTATATCAAAAACATTCCTGAGAACCAGTATTACTGTCATTAAAAAAACAGTGTAATCTGATTCACAAACAAATGACTCTGTGACAGATTCATTAAAAGAATCACTTCATACAAGAATCGGTCGTAAACTTTGATGCAATTAAGCTGTTTGTAAGTGTTGCTATACTACTTCAGTTGTTTGTTTTTTTTTTTGCCTTTTCTGTTTTCAGCTTAATTTTTTAATTTTAGCTTAAGGGTTAATCATTTTTTGTCTGTGTGTTGTTTATTTTTATTAGTTTTGATTTTTTTAAATGTCTATATAGTTTTATTAGGTTGTATTATATTTAGTTTTTTGTTATTTTAGCACTTCAACTTGAAAATGAAAATGAAAAATACTAAATTGGCGACTAGCTGAAATAAATATTTTATTTCAATAAATGTTTATTTAAAGTAATGAAAATGTTTTTATAGTTTTAATTTCAGTTACCGATAATAAGCCTGTCTTGTAAGACATGATGTTTTTTTTGTTTGTGTTCTCCATCAGTTTGGATCTGAAGGCGTCTGGATGCGTAGCAGCTGTAAATCAGCCACTGATTTCTTCAGTCAAACATCTACATCCTCTTGTGAATTAAAAGCTCTGAAAACACATGTTGTTTTTTACTTTTTTAATACTTAGTGAAAAGCTGATGATTTTGGTTGAAACTGACAAAAAAAATCATTTTTAGGCTTTATTTAGTTGTTGTTTTTTTGTCACAAACAAAAAAACAAGTGCAGTGATTGGTTTTCAAAGCAACTGAAACACCATGTTATTTTATGCAATAATTTGCGTTCTTACTGATCTTGATCAACTAAAGCAAGCATCTCCTCCTCATCAAAGGACCTCTGGAACATCTCAGTGATGGTCAGCTGATGAGGGTCCTGACAAACAGGGGAAAAAAAGCACTTTTTACACATTTCTCCAGCAATTACAGATGCTTAATAACTATTTCAATTCACATTATTAGCTATTTTGCAATATTAATAATAACTATTCAGTAATTATGTAGATATTTACCCACTTTGAATTTATTTGTTTGAATTTATTTTTAAGTAATTCTAAAAGCTAAATTTATTCTAAAGTGTATTCATTAAGTAAAACAAATAAATAAATAAATATGCAATGAAGTCCACAGTGTTTCTATCAATGGTTGAATATGATTCATTTTTAAACACTGAAAATACTGATCAAACATCAAGAGACTGCATACTAACCTTGCTGTGAAAGCTGGCAGATTCTGCCTTCTCTGAAATGTTGGATTCAGACAAACCGACCTGCTCCAAAACATTCATTTTCTCCTGTATCATGGGCCTGAGAAACACAAGCACACAGTATAAAACTGAGAAGGGAAATAAGGCAAAATAGTGGCATTACGTACATAAAACATGATGAAAACAGAACTGAAATTAACAAACAAATGCAGAAACAAAATAAAACTAAACTGAATTAGAGTAGTAAAATAATTTACTAATAATAATAAAAAAAAATTAAAAAAAAACTTTAATAACCTTAATATTTTTGTATAATTATAATGACTGGTTAATATTTTGAAAATGACATGTCCAGAGGATAAAATTATTTTAAACAAAATTTAAAATTGTAGTAACCATTTAAAATGAACTACTGAGGGTATAAACTGCAACTTAAAAATGGTAAAAAAAAAAAAAAAAAAGCATCTAATAATCATGTATGTATCATATAGGATCATATATATATGATCCTATATGATAAATACATGATCTATATATATATATATATATATATATATATATGATCCTCAAGAGTTACAAGTATTGCAAATTGCTGAAGTCAAAAAAATAAATAAAAAAATCAAACCATTCATTTTCATGAAACTTAGGGTTTTTTTGTTTTGTTTTTTTGCACCAAAACCAATAATTGACTCATTCCCTCCCACCACCTGTTCCAGGTCTGAATATCTGCAGGTTTCTCATGACTGTGGTGTCTGCAGCTTGCTCTCACCAAAGGTAATCGTCCGCGGTGCCTTTAGCGACCAGGTAATGAATGTCCACATTACTGGTCTGTCCGATCCTGTGCACACGGTCCTCTGCTTGAATCAGGACCTGAATGAAATAAACACCTTTCACAAGTGTTCTGGCAGCACTCTCCATATCAATTATATTTATTAAGTCATTTTTCCTGAACTCAGATGAGAGCTTGTTCCAGACTGAATTACTCTGCTGATTCATGGGAATGCTTTTACCTGAGTCTGGCAGTCTAACCATCTCTACAGGTACAGATTACGCTACACAAGCCAAAGCAAAAAAAGAGCCGTGTTATCATAGACTAAAACCTGAATTCTTGATTTAAAAATTTTTTTTTAAAAAAATCAAAAAATCAAATAGCAAGTAAACTAAAACCAAATCTAAACAGTGGCTGAAAAATGGAAAACAAAACTTGTCACATGACAATGTCAGATCAATTTGACAGACTCAGCTTAATTTAATGATTGCATAAAATGGAAATAGTGAAAAATCCATTTTAGATGCAAAGATTACCTGATTCCTTATGCTTATTTATTTTAAAAAAAATACAACTGAAATGAACAATCCTTTGCAGAAATGAACTAAAACTAAAATGAATTTTAAAGTTAATTAGAAGAACATATTTTTTAAAAAGTACTAATAAATTGATAAAAAGCACAACTTTAATCAATTTAATAATTTTTTATAATTAATAACATTTCGGGAATTTTACATGCCCCATGCTGTGACATCCCATGTTCCATATAAAATTATTTTAAACAAAATTTAAAATTGAAGTATTCATTTAATATGGCAAAAAAGGTGACCAGTTACACCATCTAATAATACATTTATGTTATTATAACAATAATAATAAAAAGTATTTATTTATATTTATTAAATAACTATTTAGATACAAATAATTCTGGAAATGTTCAACTAATTGCTTAAGCGTATTTAGTTTTAAAAGTGTCCATTTAATAAAAACAAAACTGAAAATTAAATGAATGAATAAATGAAAACAAAGAAATAAACAAAACTGATTTTAACGTTAATCAAAAAAATATTAAAATGAACAAAAAGATTACTAATAAACTAAGTATTCATTGAAATATTAATTTAAAATGGTACAAAGAAATCATGTAAAAGTGACCAGTTACAGCATCTAATAATACATTTATTTTATAATAATAATAATAATAATAATAATATAATTTTTTAAATAAAAACATTTATTTATATTTATTTATTAAATAATTTTAAAAAGTAAAAGAATGAATTAATGAATTAAAAGTCTCACATTTAAACTTGAGATAAAGGTCAAAACTCAGGGTTCTCAGGGACACCTTATGTCCAATGAATTTCAATGACTTTAAGTCATTGAGTAAGGACTTTGCTTTAACAAACAGCCATCTCCAGCCAATGGAATATTTGACTGCGTCAGGTCTGGAGATCAGAGTTTTGGGTCTCCCTGACGTCTGCAGGGTTTCACGCGTGTGGGAAGCCTGAAGGTGCGTGAGACTCACTCCGGGGTTCCAGAAGAGCTCGGCGAACACCACGAGGTCGGCCGCGTGCAGCGTGAGCCCCATGTTAGCGGCGGTGATGGACAGAACAGCCACGCAGCTCCTCTGTGACGACTGGAACCGGTCACACAGCTGCTGCCGCTCCGCCGACGCCGTCGAGCCGTCGATACGAATGTAACTGATTCCCTGCACACAACGCACAATGTCAACAGCACTCCAGTGCTCATATTCAACCCAGCTTAGGACGCAGAAACCAGGTCATTTACACAGTTCACATTTCACAAGAGAAAAATTAGACAATGGCTAACTCTGTCAAATGGAAATATAAAAAATTAAACAATAAATAAATAAATAAATAAATATATTATAGAAATAAATTTGACCAAAATTTTGTGATCTCATATCCATATGGCTATAAAATAATAGCAATAATATATTATTGTTTATTATTACTACTACTACTAAATAACAATATAAAAATACTACATAAAAACAAAATAAGGATTAAAGAAATTACTCTTGTAATATTTTACTGTAAAACCTTATATAAGTATTTAAGAAAAAATAATATAAATATAATTATAATAATTTAAATGTTATTATTAATATACATAAAATAAAATAATAAAAAATACATACATACATTCTGGTTGATACCAATAACCTAGTAATACTTGATAAATGTAATAAACTAAACTAAAACACACCATAGACTAAAGAAATTAAAGGTGCAGTTGGAGATCTCGGAAAATGCTAACTTTAGCCTGATAGCACTGAAAGCGAATGTCCCACCCTCCCTGCAATCGCCGTCCAAAGCCACGCCCCCTGAACACACATACGCTCAGAGAGCGGAATACCAGAGACAACATTAAATTACTACAATAGGCTACATCAACGGTCCAGTTCAAAGCAAGCATATATGTTCCATACAAAGGGCAATTAAAGTGTGCTAGACGTGAATTTAAATGGTATTTATTTACAGAGGTATATTATGTCACACTTCTCTAGTAAGTTTCATCTGTGTGTGAAGATGCTGCGCAGCGCAATCCGTGAATGAATGTTCCGAAGTGAAGTAAACTTCAACGGATTTCCCCTGCTCAGGGAGTAGGGAGCAATGAACACTGTGTAGGGAGCATGTCAATCGGAACACAGTTCATGCAGTAGCTCTCTTCTAATGAGCTGGTTATCTGAATCGGGTGTCTTAACTAAGCGAGACATGCAAAATATGCAGAGCGGGGAGCGCGAGGACTGCAATTGGGAACCGCTGGGCTACATCATGTGTCATTCACCGGTGAGAAAACTTTATAGCACAGTTAGTAAAAGTACTACAATACCAGGAAGGAAGATCGGGTTGTTGATGTTTGTCTGCCATTCTCGCTCTGTCTGCAATAGCGTGCGTGAACGCGCTGATGACATGTCATGTCTGCGCGAACAGGGTGCGCAGATGTATGCAAATACATACGTTGACAGGCAGGTAGGAGAGAAAATTCAAACGCTCGAACCGAGGGTTTTGATTGGGCGAACATTTCTTGGTCCTACACCTTCCACAGAATATATAAATAAAGATAAATACATTTAGACCACTTAACTTAATGATTGCTATCAGGATGTGAAGAGACTTTCAACCAGAATAACAAAAAATGTTTCTGAAGACAATCACCTATGACACCTTTAAGGCATCGCGCACCATAAATGTGACCCTGGAGCACAAAAGCAGTCTTAAGTCGCTGGGGTATATTTGTAGCAATAGCCAAAAATACATTGTATGGGTCAAAATTATCCATTTTTCTTTTATGCCAAAAATCATTAGGATATTAAGTAGAGATCACGTTCCATGAAGATATTTTGTAAATTTACTACTGTAAATATATCAAAACTTAATTTTTGATTAGTAATGTGCATTGTAAAAACTTTATTTGGACAACTTTAAAGGTGATTTTCTCAATATTTTGATTTTTTAGCACCCTCAGATTCCAGATTTTCAAATAGTTGTATCTCGGCCAAATATTGTCCTAACAAACATACATCAATGGAAAGCTTATTTATTCAGCTTTCAGATGATGTATAAATCTCAATTTAGAAAAATTGACACTTATGACTGGTTCTGTGGTCCAGGGTCACATTTATGTCACAACAATAGCATGATGGATGGAGAACAGCATTGCTGCTGTTTTTAGTCATTATGAAAGTCATTTTAGTCATTTAACACGATGAAACAAAGTCCACAGTTAAATATCCATTACTGGACAAAAAAAAAAAAAAATTATTATAAATAAATAAATAACTAAAATCAGTAATAGCTGATATAACCCTGATATACTGTGCAGCTCATATTTTATCTAATCTAATTTTTCCTTTTGATTTTCAAAACAAGTGTTTTGAATTCATTTTGAAATCTTTCTATAAATTCCAAATAAAGTCTGCAGATTCCATCTTGGTTTGCTGGCAGCTGATGGGAAATGTTTGAGAAAGAATTTTAGATTTTTGTAAAGAGAAAAAGGTCAATTTGGACAGACCTTCTCAGTGAGTTCTTTGGTTATGCTGTCCAGCACCAGTTTATGATGAGCAAACACCAGAAACTTCTCTCGTCCGCACTCCAGCATGTCTGAGATGTACTCCCTGAGAAACACAGCCAGACAGCGTTCATTTAGTAATTGATATACCATTATCATTTTTAATATTTTGAATTAGATTTTATCGATTTTTTTTTTTTTTTAGAAAATAAATCACTGTATTATTATATATGTACTATTGCAAAAGCAACATTATACTGACATCAGTTAATGATATAAATCGTAAAAATTCTTGCATCTTTAAATAAAGGTCTGTTTATGATTCATTCTAAATGCATTAATATAGAAAGTATATTTACAACGGCTTTATTTTACAAATGTTTGCATCAAACTATTTGAATGTACACAAATCTTCTAATAATTATAATAAAGGCCTGTTCACACCAAAGGACGATAATGATAACTACAACTCTACAATTTTAATAATCGTCTAATTCTATAAAAACAGGGAAGTTCACACTATAACGACACAACATTTTCAGAGCGTTTTTCTTCCAGATGATTAACGATTGAAACAATGACAGCCAATCAGAATCCATCCTGCTTTAAACTGAGGCACACACTTATCATAAACAGAACATTATTGTCCATTGGTGTGGAAGCTAAAATAGTTATATTTACTGTTATTAGTATGATTAATGGTCAACGTACACGATGGCTCTGATCTTGGCCTCTGCTGTGTGGTTGAAGAACACCAGGAGAGCTTCCTTCTCTTGTGACTTCTGCACATCAACACAGAAAAGCTCTGGTACAGTAACAGGCAAGAAGACACTAATTCTGTCAGCATTTATTCACCCTCATGTCATTCCAAACCCATATTCTGTTATTTTTTTATGTGGAACACAAAGAGAAATTCTGTAGAATGAGTTGAGATGAAGGTGAGTAACTAAGGACAGAATTTCTAAAGAAATGTTCAAATCTGACTTGTTTTCAGAGCTGTATTGTAGTTTGCGCTCACGTTGTGGTATCCTCTGGCGAGCTCTTTGGCAGCGGCGTTGAGAGCAGCTTTGGTGCGAGAGTTGATGCCGTCCGTCGTGACTGTAACCACCTTGCGCTGTTTGGCGGGAAGCTGCGAGAGCACCTCTGATTTGAGGCGGCGGAGCATCAGAGACTCCTCCAGCAGCAGCTTGAGTTCGCTCAGACGAGACGAGCCGGAGTAATCCCAGCCCCACGGCAGCTGCACACACACATCCCACTGCACTTCACACCGCTTTCACGCCTACAACTGCTTTTCATCAACCGTTTGGGCTCGTGACATTGTACTACGGCTGCACCATTTGGGGAAGAAATCGAATTGAGATTTTTCTGATAAACATTTTTAGGTTTCCTGTGCTTGTTTGTAAGGCTGCACAATTTGACCAAAATTCTTTATCAATCAATATGGCTATGACTAATGATAATAATAATAAGAAGAGTATTCTAATTATTACTAAATAAAAAATAAAAATGACTAAATAAAAATATGAAAAATTACTGTTGTAATATTTCACTGTAAAAGTGAGTATTTAATGAAAAATAATATAATACAAATAATTTTCTTTCCTGCTTTTTCTGAATGTCAATGTACTAGTGCTGTAAGATTTGAGGAAAAAAATATATAATTTAGATTTTTCTGATTAAAATTGCAACTGCAATTTAAAAAAAGGAAATTCCATGTTTGCTGTGCTTGTTTGTAGTGTTGCTAGTTTCACCATAATGTTGTGACTGTATATCTATATAGCTATAAAATAACAATAACATTTATTACAATAATAATAATAATAATTTTTTTTCTAAATAAAAATTAGTGCTGTCAAACGATTAATCGCATCCAAAATAAAAGTTTTTGTTTGCATAATGTGTGTTCTGTGTATATTTATTATGTATATATATATATATATATATATATATAAATATAAACACACACACACACAGTATATATTTTGAAAATATTTACATGAATTTACATGTCTATATTTATATTCATATATTTATAAAAATGACACATTTATCTGAAATATATACATGCATGTGTGTGTATTTATATATACATAATAAACATACACAGTACACATACATGTATTATGTAAACCAAAACTTTTATTTTGGATGCGATTAATCGTGATTAATCATTTGAGAGCCCTAATAAAATTATAAACATTACTACATAAAATAAAACTTGAAAAATTACTATTGTGATATTTCATTATAAAACAGAGTATTCAAAAAGTATACAAAATAAAAATGTAAATATAATATGTATTTGTTATAAAAACATTAATTGTATAATTTAATAATAATATAAAATAATATGCACTTTATTTTACATTACAGGTGTAAAATTATAATACTAATACTCACAGCTTTCTTAACTGCCTAATTTTCAAGCGTTAAACTAACTTGTATTTTGATGGAAAAGCACAGGGAGCCCTTAAAGCTTCTTTTCTGTTGATAATCACTTCTCATTACAATGGCTGGCCCATGTTAGGGTCCCAAATGCATGTTAAAGCAGCTCAAACTCAGAGCCGATGCAGAGATGGGGTTTGTGTAGACTTTTACTGTGAACCGAGTCGCTCTGAGACACTGAAAGCACCAGCAGATCAAGAGCCGCTCACATGTAAATGAACACAGTTCCACTCTTCTCTGTCAAAAACACAGCTCATACAGTATATATTTAATCAAATCACAGCCTTTACAATTTAATAACTGCAAGTCGCATCATAATCTCAGTTTTATTTCGGTTAAGCGTGCAGCCCTGCACTGTACACTTGTGTATAGGTGGACGTACCTGTTTGGCATCACAGTAGCGTGTGCCAAAGTCATGGAAGCGTGGAAACAGAGAAGGCCTCACAGCCAGGATCTGAGTGTAGAGCTCAGCAGGTCTGGACATGGCAGGCGTTCCCGACAGCAGGATCACTCTCTTAGCAGTCTATTAGCACCACACAGACATTTAATTAAACAAAAACAATCAGTCTTCTCATATAAAATATATCAATAACTTTTATATGAGTGCAGCTGAGTTGCAAAACCCAAATCATGTATGTGATCAGCTAAAGTGTTCTGCAAAACAAAAATTAGACTAAAATAGAAAATAAATTAATTTAATTTAATTTAATACAATTAAAATTACAATACTAATATCTACGACTGTGTTATTGTCTTGGCCTTCAAAAGTTAAATGTTTTTATGGTTTTCTGGGCAGCAAGGTTTTCTAGTTCGGCAGCACAGTGGATTTTTGAGACACAGCCAATGTCTGTGCATTCTAGACAGACTTCAAACTTTAATAACACAGGATAGGATAAACTAAACAGGGGTTTTAAACTTCAACGCTATGAATGATGCCTAAAATTTGCCTAAATCAGCAAACCTTCAGCAGAGGAAGAGCCGCCCGACAGCGAGCCGTTTTCATGTTCTTTAGGAAGTGAGACTCGTCCTGTACAACAAACAAACAAACAAACAAGAATTCAATTCACATCCTGCGACTGGATCCTTGATATTTGAAGGTTATACACTGCTAGGTGGTTGGTTACTAAGTGGGATGGAACTACTACGATTTTGTACTGTTTTTGAAAGAAGTCTCTTTTGTTCATCAAAGCTGCATTTATTTAATTAAAAATACAGTAAAAACACTAATATTGTAAAATATTATTATCATTTAAATGAACTGTTTTCTATGTGAATATAGGTCAAAATATAATTTATTCCTGTTACCAAAGCTGAATTTTCAGCATCATTACTCCTTCAGAAATCATTCTAATATGCTGATTTGCTGCTCAAGAAACATTTCTGATTATCATCCATGTTGAAAAGCTGTGCTGCTTCATATTTTTGTGGAAACGGTGATACATTTGATTTTTCAGGATTCTTTGATGAATTGAAAGTTCAAAAGAACAGCATTTATTTGAAACCGAAATCATTTGTAACATTATAAATCTCTTTACTGTCACTTTTGATCAATTTAATGCTTCCTTAATGAATAAAAATAATAATAAAAAAAAATGTATGTATCTTAATGATCCTAAACTAAAAAGACAGATAAACATCAGTACTTTTTCTTATCATTGTGGCACAAAATGAGTTAATTTTATGATTACGTATAAGTCAGTAAATATTTTATTCCATAATAAGTGAATGTGATGTGAGCATTCAAATATTTTAAAGAACTTTTTCAGGCATTTACAAGTGAAGTGAAGAAAATTAGTTTGCTATAAGAGTTTTGTTATATCTGGGACTGCATGTCATACACAACATCACACACTGCATTAGTTACACAAAAAGCTGGACTCTCATACACGAATGCACAAGTTCTTATCTAACTAAATTGCTAATGCAGTCAGTGAGTGAGAGTGGTTAGAGAACAAGTTTGCACACTCTCACCATAATGATGACACTGAAAGGGCTGGACGGCTGCTGTTTGCCCATCTTGTTGAGCAGGTCGTAGCTGATGATGTTGATGAGGCCGGAGCGAAGGCTGTCCCTGCCTGTAACCACCACATTAATGCTGTCGGCTCTGACGGACGGCAGCCATCGGCGGAAAGCCTGAGGGAAAAGAGCAAGAATTCACTTTGTCTCGAGGGCCTTTTTCACATTTGTCTTTCAAGCTCTTTTGAGGAAGGTTGAGTCGTGTGACTAAAGCTTGCAGAGGAACGCTGGAAAATCTTCACTATTTCCCTTTAAACTTTAAAATACACCCTCACGAATCCCTGCCGGGAAAGAAGAGAACGTGTCCTTCCTCAAGGGTGCAGAGATGGAAAATATGAATTAATAAATCAGATTTCACATCATGTAGCCGTTAAAAAAAGTAGTTCCAAAAACTGGCGACTGGTGCTTTTTTTTGGCATATTTTTGTGTCTGCAACCTTGACAAAAGCTTCTTTATAAACGACCACTGACATTACATTATTATAAATTTTAAAAAAAGAACAAGGTCAAAATTGTCTCTTTACAATATTTACAAAAGAACAACAATTATGAACTATTGTTATGCAGAAAACAAGCATTAAATTACTTAAAACAGCATGAAAGTGTTTTCTAATTCACTTTTCTAATTATCTAACATAGTGAAATGCAAGAAAAGCAATATTTAATATAATGTATAAAGTTTATTAGGCCTTAGTTAAACATGTGACTGTCAATTTCTTTATTAAAAAGTCACAAAAATATAGTTAATTCTGAATCTCAGTCGAAAATTGTTTTGGACCCAGTATTATCAAAAGTTTGGTGTTCCCTTTTAAAGAAATTAATACTTTTATTCAGCAAGGTTGCATTAATTCGTTCAAATGTGACAAAGATATTTACAATGTTACAAAAGATTTCTATTTCAAATAAAAGATATTCTTTTGAACATTTTATTCATCGAAGAATCCTGAAACAAATGTATCATGGTTTTTACAAAATCTGATTATTTTTTCCATTACATTGATAATAATCAGAAATGTTTCTTGAGCAGCAAATCAGCATATTAGAATGATTTCTAAAGGATCACGTGACACTGAAGACTGGAGTAACGATGCTGAAAATTCAGCTGCGCATCACAGGAATAAATTGCACTTTACAATGCATTCAAATAGAAAACATTAATTTCAAATTGTAATAACATTTCACTGTTTTTACTGTATTTTTGATCAAATAAATGCAGCCTTGGTGAGCAAAAACATTTTTAAAAAATTGTACCGACCCCAAACTTTTGAATGATGGCATGCATCCTTAAAAAAACATCCCTCTAAAAGAAAGTGTGTGTACCTCAGCCCATGTGAAGCGCACCGAGGACGGAGCGACCACCAGCAGAGGCCACTCACTCCTGTAGTAGGCAGCGATGCAGATGGCCTGAACCGTCTTTCCCAGACCCATATCATCAGCCAGCAGCAAACGGCCCTCTCTGGACACTGCAAAACTGACACATCAGCAAACATCATATTATATTTGCATTCATGCATTTTATGCACTTGGCAGGCACTTTTATCCAAAGTGACTTACATTGAATTCAAAGTTTGTGTGTTTATCACTTCACACATTTCCTGGAAATCGAACCCATGACCTTGGCATTGCTACCAAACACCAACTAACTCTATATCTAACCAAAACCATTAAAACGGCGGTAATGGAGACCTACTTGACCCCGTCTCTCTGGAAGGGCATGAGGCTGCGTGTGAGCTGTGGATCCACGTGTGAGAGATCGGCCTCAGGAGGGACTGGAGCTCTGGACTCGCTCTTCTCAAACTGAGAGGAGAAGGACTGCAGCACAGCAGGAGGCAAAGGCTCGATCTCCACCATAGGCAGCTCACTCAGTTCCGCCACTAGACACAACACATCATGATCAGCTGCATAATATGTACTGTATTTTTTGTGTCAGAATTGCAGGAAAAAAGAGTCACATTTTATGATGATGTTCAGAAATACAGTAAAATAACAGTAAACAAAACAAAACGTTGACAAACATTATAAACACTATCATATGGAAGTCGTTTTCCACCACGGAATAAAAAAAATTAAAAAGGTAATTGTCACTATTTATCTCACAGTGTAGACTTGCAACATATAAACGTGTGAAGTGTGAATTGTGAGTTAATATCTTGCAATTGAATTTTTTTTTCCTCTGAAATCAGAGTTTACATCTCACCAATCTGTTTTTTTTTTGTTCCCACCACAGAATTAAAAATAAGGTAACTGTGTCTTTTTATCTCACAATTCTGACATTTTTTTCTCCCAATTGTGATTTACTGTATATCTCAGTATATCTCAGAGTTTATATTTCACAATTCTGACTTTTTTCAGGACTTTGAGTCTACATCCCACAATTCTGTTTAGATTTCACCGAAAAAAGCAGGAAAAAAAAAAGACAGAATTGTTAGACAAACTGCAAGAAATTGCGTGAAAAATTGTGAGATTAAAAAGTTACAATAAACAATTAACTCATTTTTTTTTATCCCGTGGCAGAAATGCCTTCAAAATATAAACATGTATTTTAAAAACATGCATTTTTAAAAATCCTTTTAATTTAGCAGCAATCAGAACAGGAATGAAAAATTATATAAAACAAACATAATTTATAGTAGCATTCGATACATTTATTATACACACCCAGCATTAAACAAATTTATTTGCACTTATTCTGCTCTTCGAAAATAAAAATCCAAAATTTATTTACATAAACAAAATTAAAATGACTCACTGAGATTCCCGTAGTCCTCCAAAAGGAAACTCCATTTTCTGGCCTTCATGTCTAACAACAATCAAACAAAGAATGAAATGTGAGCATGATACAACAAATTTCTACACACTTTGGTGAACCTGTTTTTATTTTTAGATAAAATTAAAAAAAAAAAAAATAATAATGATAATAATAAATTTGTTTAAATGGTATGATGTTTTGTACAGTTTAAAAAAAAAAAAAGAAATCAGAAAAAAGATTTTACAATACGTGCTTTGAAGTCCCGTTCTGAATACTCGATACTGCACCGAAGTCCTGATCTGAATCAAATGATTTTTTTTTTTTTTTTTTTTAAGTACGTGCTCCAAAGTCCCGGTTTAAAATGTTTCGTGAACCTGCATCAAATGATTTGTGAAATGTTGTTTCTCTAACCCGCTCCGAAGATCCGATCTAAATTAAAAGATTCACGAACCCGCTCCGAAATTCTGATCTAAAACAAACGATTTGCGATACGCGCTTCGATGTCCCGATCTGAATCAAATGATTCGAAGCTCCAATCTAAATCAAATGATTCATGAACCTGCTCCAAAGTCCCAATCTGAATCAAATGATTTGCAATGCACTACTACTGCTTGAAGCATCTTGGAGACGTTGCTACAGTTCTTCTGGATTTAGTCTGTCTCAGTTTGTTCTGTTTCTTTATGTCATTCTAGACAGACTGGATGATGATCAGATCAGATCTCTGTGTGGAGCACTGGCTGTTGTCAGACAATAATCTCACTGGATTATTACAATTAATGGCAGAATGAATGTTTGGAAATGTATACTGATATTTCCTCCTGACACACTACAGCAAAAGATAGAAATAACTGACTTAAAACCATTTTTAGCTGCTGAAAATACTAGTGTTCTAATAATTCTGGCCACCACTGTATTACACTCACCATAATTTTTGGATGCCATTTTCTTGAAGATTTCAATAACGTCGGCCTGGTATCCAATATCCACCTCCAACCGACAGCGAGTCACTAAAACGCACTTCCCCTTTACTGTGGCACCTGGTTTCTGCCAACCCTGACAGAGCCTCATCAGAGCTGCCAGGGCTGCTGCATCTTTGGGTCGACTGGTGGACGCGGATATATTCAGCCCTTTCATCCCATCCAGAGGTCTGAGAGAGACGGAGGGGATACTTGCTGCCTGCTCCACTGAAACACAAGCAAACTCCATTACATCCTGTGCTATAGGAAACAGTTGTATTTTTGCACACAATCACTGCTTGCGTATGTTAAATAACGTTCATGACGACATACTCAGCATCTGGTAGTCCTCAAGGCTGAAGTTCCACATCTTTGTAGCGGGATCTGTGATAAACGACAAATGCATAAATATTATAGGCCAGCAGCTGTTTTCCTTTAAAGCAATAGTTCACCCAAAAATGAAAATTTGCTAAAAATGAACTCACCCTCAGGCCATCCAAGATGTAGAGCAGGGCTCGACAGTGCGAGCATTTCACTCGCATTTGCGACTAAAAATAGATGTGTGCGAACTGGAAAATGTATTTAGGAGCACGAGTGCGAATACAATACAAAATACAAAACAGCCTAACTTATACAGTAGCCTATAACAAACGTATTCATTTATTCAGTTTATTTATGAAAAAAATGCGATACAGCCTCGTTATTACTGAACTTTAAAAAGGCTACGGTTTAATTTAAATGAGCACAGATGAGAAGAAAAGCGGAGCGAGTTAAAGAGAATGACGTTCATTCGCCACTAGAAGACGCTGCCGCTGCCGTTACCCGGTAACCCCTGTAAAACAAAGCAAAGCTATCTATTTTCTAAAATGTTTCAATGTTTCACACTCAAGTCATTTAGATATTTATATTCGCTTTAGTCTTCACAATAGCATCAAATAATTATTACTTAAAGGCTTAATGAGCTATTTATTATCAAACATTTTTTTTCTAACCTAAAACATGTCCTATCCACTATATTGACTGATTCGTTATTATTGTTCAGTAACACTTAACAGGTTCCATTAGTTAGCATGAAAAAACAATGACTGCATTTATTAATAATGTTCATCTTAATTTCAACTTTTAATAATACATTATAAAATCAAAAGTTGTGTCTGTTAATATTATTCAATGGAGCTAACATTAACTAACATAGTTGTATTTTTTATTAATCAACATTAACAAATAATATTAACTGCTGAACAATTAGCTATTGCACATTGTTAGTTAATGTTAACCTGCTTTAACTAATGTTAACAAATGGGACCTTATTGTAAAGTGTTACCTATTGTTTTTTCGTTCATTTGAACAATCTTTTGCACTCTAATCTTGAAACACTTTTATATTTTTGTGTATTTTTTAATAAAGTATTTTAGTAAATGATCTTTAATAAAGTTATTTAAACTGTTAGGAGGACAACACTTTTTTCACTTAGAAATTATATATTGTGATTAAAAAAAAAAAAAAAAAAACATATACAGTGACAAAAGCTTCAATGACTATTGTGAAAATTTGATACCGTCACATACCTAATGTACATACAGTTTAATAGGACTATAACTAATTACATAATTATTCTATTAAATAGTGTCTGAAGCAAAATTATTTAAAAACTTTGTGTACTTTCTGTATTCTGATAAGTTAAATAATTGTGCTTGTAAATGTCTCTTTATATCCCCTTTTTAAGCTAAAACACCTAATTTGAAAAATTTGCATTGCGCCCCTAAATTTTTTTAATGCGCTCCTAAATTTTTTAACTTAGGAGCACATGTGCTCCTTGGGGAAAAGGTAAGCGTCAAGCCCTGTAGAGGAGTTGGTTTCTTCATGTGAACAGATTTTGAGAAATGTAGCATTCCGTCACTTGTTCACCAATGGATCCTTTGCAGTGAATGGGTGCCATTAGAATTTGTTTCTTACAAACACACAGCTTTTCACTTCACAAGATGTTAATTGATGGACTGGAGTGGTGTGGGTTATTTCTGGAATTTTTGTGATGTTTTTATCAGCTGTTTGGACTCTCATTCTGACGGCACCCATTCACTGCAAAGGATCCATTGGTGAGCAAGTGATGTAATGCTACGTTTCTCCAAATCTGATGAAGAAACAAACTCATCTACATCTTTGATCGCCTGAGGGTGAGTACATTTTAATATAATTTTTATTTTTGGTATTCCTTTAGCACACATATGCACACAAAATTCTCTGTAAATAATGACAGCAGATATGGTGTCTGTGCTCACCATAGTTCTTAGAGGGAACGCTTTTGAATACAGTGATGAGGTCCGCATGGTAGCCGACCTCCACTCGGAAACGATTTTCCGAGTGTGACACGCATTTCCCTTTCACGGACACCGCTGGCTTCTTTGCAGGGACACTTCCTCCAGCTTCAGGGAGTTTAGCTGGTCGCTTTTCTCCTGTGGGTGGTTTGCTTGACTGTCCATAAAAGCTATGAGTTGCAGATGCAGCATTGGACGTTGGAGGTGCTGTCTTTGTGGGTCCTTTGGTGTCTATGAGCTGAGTCTGCAAAGATAAGACAAAGACCCATTATATTACTCTTTGTACTATTATATATATATATATATATATATATATATATATATATATATATATATACACACACACACACACATTATATTACACACAATAGTACATGTATAATGCTTTTATGTATAATTAAGTTCAATAATAGCAATTATGTGCAAAAAAAATGCTAAATTTAATATGCTGAACACTTTTTTTAAATTAAATATTTACTTAAAACTACAGAATATTTCAAAACAGATAAGGTGAATTTTCCAATAACATGGCTGTATGTCATTAATATTAATAATGCCTTTTTGGTTGTAGTCAACTGTTAGAAAAATAAGACATGCTCATATGTGGCTCATATGTGATTATTTTAAAGTTATAGAGCAAGAGGTAATAAAACAATAACTGAAATCAAATCTGTCATTTTTTAAATAATATGTCTAAGTAAGATGATATTTACATATTCTTTTTTAGAAATCTAAAAAAGATTTTTATTTGCAAAAAAAAAGTAAACTCAATCAGACGACATAATGCATGTAGTATATAGTAGTATGTAGTACATAGTACAGCAATGTTTGATCATGTTGATAATTTTGAGGTCTTAGAAATTTGTGTATCAAATATGATACAGTAGGCTTTATAGGGTTAATAATATAACATTGTATTTTTTACCGATGTTCACACTTCTACCTCGTAATCAATTTGTAATATAAACTAAACACGCAAAAAGACTATAGTGCAACTTAATAACAGCAATTATGTGTACAAATTTTAAATTAAACCTTTTTTTTTTAAATCTAAAATATTTACAATATTGTAATATTTGAAAACAGATAAGGTGCATTTTTTCTTTAACAAAGATGTATGTCTAAGATTAATAATGCATTTGTGGTTGTAGTCAATTAATTAGCATATAATATAGTATTTTACCAATATTCACACTTTTCTACCTGGTAATCAATTTTTAATGTAAACTTTATCGGAGAGTCTATTTACACTAAGTGCAAATAGCCCGCCTTGTTGGCAGAGGCTATTTACACTAACTCCGCCCACTAACGTGTGATTGGGATAGTCAACGTTGTAAAAAGAAATGCATTCGGTGCCAGTTCCAGTGGCGTGGATGGTAATGCGAGTGTTTTTTGACACGATCGACCCGAGTTCCAACTTGCCTTTTGCCGAACTTTTTTTTCCTCCCTTTTCAAATCTCATATCGCATCGGAAAGGCATTTATTTTCAATAAAAATTAAGGAAATAATCAAAAAGCTGAAAACAAAGTATCGGGTAGGTATAGGGAGGGCTTTATTGTCCCAATAAGGTGGCATCCATTTAATAATTTGAATTAAAATTATAATTTACACTCAGTACGTTATTACTGCGTATTGTTTTATAATGTACTACAATACTGAGATGCAGATAATTGCCACTATTTGCAGTAAGTAGTATAAATAGTAGAAAATCTTGCTATTTTAACAGTGTAAATAGAATCTACAGCTATTTGCACTTAGTGTAAATAGCATATCATTAAAAATACCGCTATTTTCACTTAGCGTAAATAGTATCTATCGCTAAGAAAATATGCCAAACTTTATTAGCAAATGACACCCTTGAATGAGTCTCTAAAAACCCTAAAGTGACTATTAAACAATGCTGTTATGTATAAAGCAATTCATAGCAATAAGTTTGTTAAAAGTAACATTTTTCAAATAAAATATCCACATAAAGGTAAAAAATGTACAGATAAGGTCATATATGTCAGTACTATTAATTATTTATTTTTGGTTGTAGTAGTCAGTCAGTTCCTGACTGACAGATTAATCAGCCAGGCTCTTAAATAGTTCCTGAGCAGATCATAAACCAACCAATAATGGGATAAGTTCTGCACATTGACTATCTGACACTTAAACATGAAAACCAACAATTTCAGAGTAGTTTCTGAGTTCAGACAGAGCTTGGGTGCCCACCTGTCTTGCTCCTTGACCAGGGGCCCCTGGATGTGCTCGATCGGATGCAAACAGCTGGCTGTTCTTTGCTGACTCTGCAGAGGGGGGCTGTGTTTTGTTTTGGGCAGATCCAGATGTCAGTTGGGCCTGTTTCTCGGCTCTTCTGGCCAGAGCTCGCTGTCTGTTCTCTTCTATCCTCCGCTGCTGTTCTGGAGTCAGACTCACAGACATCACTGCTGTTAGCAATCACAACTGAGCCCTTCCTAAGACGAAGAGTACCAAAACACACACATGTCGTACTTTAAACGTTCACATATATGCATATATGAACGCGTTGCATTATTGCATAGCACAGAAGCTAAAAATCCGGCTGAGATCGTCGTTGTTTACAGTATTTTGAGCAGTCTGTCGCTTTTAAATGATGTCAAAGTCCACGACGTAGAGGGTTTAACACTCAAAACAAGTTATTTAATTAAAATACGAGTCATCTAATGTTTCACTTTTGCTACTGGAGTAATCCAACAAACGCGTGAAAATTTTATTAATTATTGTGGGTAATAGAGATAAACTTTACCATCTACTTCAAACGACGCGGTGAAGAGGATATGACGCCACGACGTAACGTCGCGCTGCGGAACGCACTGTGATGGACGCTAACGTTCTCCAATGGGGAGGCAAGATGTGACAGATGGGCGGGACTAAGAGTCAACACTCTTATTTCGAGATGGTAATCATAACATTCCTTTGATAAATGCGCTTTGTAATATAAAAGAAGCGGAATGGTAGGTTAGGCTTAATAAAACTGGAGTATGGAGCTAGTAGTCACGCTTTCTCCATGAATATTTTAAAGGTAATCTATATATTTTTTAGGTTTTATTTTTATGGTTTTAAAAATAAGAATATTTTTAAGGTTTATTTTTTAAACTCAAAACTTTTATTAAGGACACACTCGGTCCAGACAAAGACACAACAATAACAACATACATAAGGACAAAATCCACAATATCACATATTTACATGTGTAAAAAAACTCCAATGATTCCACATATTTGAAAAAAGCCTGACTGAACTTAGTGCCAAGTTCGTCAGAGTTAAAATTATACTATTTACAGATTCTGATAATCTGCACATATATCTGTACATGAGATTACGCATCACAGCAGCACAGGTTGGCACACCAACACTGACAAACATTTGGCTTGCACTGCTCCATCGTGGCACCTTAAGCAACATTCGCATACCATCATTATAAGCTACATTAAGTCTATGCATGCTGCACTTTCTATAATGCCGCCACAAATGGGCAGTATACATAGGGGTACAGTATGCTTTAAAAAGTGTTGTCTTCACAGATTCTGAGCACAGACCAAATTTGCGAATCAACATATTGGCCTGGGCATACAGCGTACAACACTGTCTACACATATCCCTATCATCAGACAGGTCATCAGTTATATAATGCCCTAAGTATTTAGCCTCATTACATACCTTAAGGACACTCCCAGACAGAGAGAAGTCAGGAAATGTCAGTTTCCTGTCCTCCCTACTCCTAACAATCATAATATTACTCTTTTTGGCATTATATTTAATATCAAAATCTGAACCATATCGAGAGCAAATCTTCAGTAACTGTTGAAGACCAGCACTATATGGACAAAAGATCACCAAATCATCTGCATACATCAAATGGTTTATAATAGTATGACCAACCATACAACCTGTTCTACAACCGTTTAACTGCTTTGATAGATCATCCATATAAACATTAAATAAAAAGGGAGACAAAATGCTTCCCTGTCTGACACCATTACATACACTGAATGGAGCAGATACACAATTACCCCATTTTACATACATTAATTGATGAGCATACCAAAAAGCCAAGATTCTCACTACAAATTTGGGAACTCCTCTATTGTATAACTTAAAAAATAATTTTTCATGATTTATGCGATCAAAGGCTTTAGAAGCATCAATAAAACACATAAAAATTGTGGAATTCTGCCTGTTATAAAAATCTAAGATCTCCTTTAAAGCAAAAATACACATATCAGTGCCATGTTTAGGTTTAAAACCAAACTGGTTATCAGAAGTCAAGACAAAATGTTCCATCTTATTCAATAAAATCCTTTCAATAACCTTGGATAAAGTACTGGCCAAGGCTATAGGCCGGTAATTATCCATGCTATTTATTTTTCCAGCTCTGTCTTTAATAATAGGCACTAACATAACAGATAAAAACAAATAGCAAGCAAAGGATATAATTTTCTACTAGCAAATTTTAAATGTTCAGCCAATATCTTATCCATACCACATGCCTTATTATCTTTTAGCATCACAACTGCATCGTAAACTTCTTGAGGAGAAACATTCACAACTTCATCATTATCAATGTTGCCCACTACAAAAGAATTACTCTTAATACAGTTAAACAGCTCATAATAATGCTTTTGCCACATTTGAGTAATCTCCTCTGACCCGCTTACCCCACTTATATTTGTTGGTAAAGATGTTTTACAATTATTCATACGTTTGATTTCTTTCCAAAAATCATTTAGATTATTATTATGCAGTTTCTTTGCAAGAGAGTCAGATCTCATTGTATTTTCATTCCTCTTGATAAAACGTAAAGCATACTTAAAATTTGCATTTGCCTGCTTCTTGTATTCAAATAAAGGACCATACTTATGTCTGCCTGACTCAACCCAAGCTTTAAAAGCCTTTCTAGCCTCAGCATGAAACTCTTTTACATATTCATTCCAACCTGGCTTAGAGTTATACATCTTAGTCCTATGCAGAGACCCGCTTGAAGTAAGGAGAGACTCTACAATATTATCATACAAGAGACATAACTCAATACCATGTTGCGGGTTCTTACAATTAATATCACAGCATATAGCTGGATCTTTAGGTAAATCAGTATTACTCAACAACATGTCAGACTGAAAACAATATACTTTAAGTTCCTCCTCAGTCAAGTTAGACCAATCTAATTTCCCTACCTGCATGTTGTTATTCATAGACAACAGTGTAGGTAAACTGCCCAGATTTATAGACATAGAGAAAGGCACATGATCAGTAGTGGCAAACTCATAATTAATTCTCATGGACTCTAAGGAATCATGTGCATCAGTTGTACAGATGCAATGATCTAACCATGAGGTTGTGTGCCATGCATCACTGATATACGTGTAACTTTTAGCAGGTAAATGTTCTTTACTGGAGAGGACCAAACCATTATCACAGCAAAACTGAATTAAATGATTGGCAAATAAAGAGCTACCATCAGAAACATCTGCATTCATATCACCCACAATAATAAAGCATGTAGTGGCATTATCTTGAATAAAGGACATAACACAAGCCAACCTGTTTAGGTATTCATCTTCATTCTGGGAACTCTCATAAGGTGTATAAATGTTCAAAATGTTGAACTTTTTCCCATCACCACTGAACTCAATTCCTATAGCCCAATCAACATCCAGTCTAACCACATTAACTAGTTGGTCAAACTTTTTGTGCCATAGTACTGCAACACCACCTGGTATTCTACCTTGAACTATTTTAGTGCTTAGGTCAGTGGTAGATTCACCCGCCCCATAGAAGTCTTTATGTATAGAATTCAGCCTTTCCAAGTCCTGCTTAGGTAAGAAAGTCTCTTGGACACACAAAACGTCACAGGACTCCAATAATTTATCCACCACAAAACGGCGTGATTTATCTACATCACTATGACCAACACGCAGTCCTCGAGCATTATATGACACGATGTTGATCTTCATTTAGCTCAGTTTATCCCGAGCACCCACAAAGCTACTGCTCATTTGTGAGCCTGCAGATGTAGTGTCAGACACTAGGCAATGTTCTTGTAAATCAGCCCCCCCTTCTAATCCGAGGGCCGCGCCATCACTGTTTACTCTAGGTTTACGAGCCTCAAAAAAACGGCGAACATAAATCTCCGCCGGCCAAAGCCTTTAACTGCTTTAAAGTTATTATTTGTAAAAAATAAAGGAACCTTAGAGTGTTCGCTGCAAACATATAATAAAAAATGGATAGATAGATAGATAGATAGATAGAATACAAAACTATTCCCGAGGTAACATACAAAAATAGCAAACAATTGTTTTCGTCCAACATATATTGGCACAATAATTACAAATGACTTTTAAGTACTTTTCAGCAATAGATTTAATGAATTCTGTGATGCTTTGTGGCATTATTGTTTTTCTCTCACTTTAAAACATTCCATTCTGTTTCATAAAATTATACAATTTGAATATAATATTAAAAAGTATTTTTTGTCTATTTATTTGTCGGGGACCATACACATACACATACACACACACACACTAAGTAGAGAGATAGATGAAGATAGATAGGCTAAAAATAGATAATCACAATTTTATACTTGGTAATTGATTTTTAATATGAACTTAATTGGCAAATGACACCCTTGAGTGAGTCTCTAAACACACAAAACATTGTTATACAGTACAATTCAATTTAATAATAGGAATTATGTGCACAAATTTTAAATTAACATTTTTTTAAAATAAAATATTTACTTAAAACTACAAAATTTTAATATTTGAAAATAGATAAAGTGCATTTTCATGTATTTTTCATGTCTTTAACTAATAATGCATTTTTGATTGTAGTCAATTAATTAGTGACTGACATAAATCAGCCATGTTGTATATTTTTGTTTATTTATTTATTGATACCGATATTCACATTTTTCTACCTGTAACTGATTTTTAATACAGGCCTAAACTTTACTAGCAAATGATACCCTTGAGTGAGTCTCTATAAAACCCCAAAACACAATGCAATTTAATAATAGCAATTATGTGCACAAATTTTAAATTAACACTTTTTTAAAATAAAATATTTTCTTAAAACTACAAAATTTTAATATTTTAAGATAAAGTGCATTTTCATGTGTTTTTCATGTCATTAACTAATATTGCATTTAGTGACTGACATAAATCAGCAATGTAGTATATATTTATTTATTCATTTACTTATTTACCGATATTCACATTTTTCTACCTGTAATTGATTTTTATTATTAGAGACTCGCTCAAGGGTATCATACAGTATGCTAGTAAAGTTTAGGCCTGTATTAAAAATCAATTACAAGTAGGAAAATGTGAATATCTGTATCAATAAATAAATAAATAAAAATATACTACATAGCTGATTTATGTCAGTCAAAATTAATTGACTACAATAAAAAATGCATTATGAAAAATACATGAAAATGCACTATATTTTCGAATATTAAAATTTTGTAGTTTTAAGAAAATATTTTATTTTTAAAAAGTTCATTTAAATTTGTGCACATAATTGCTATTGTTAAATTGCATTGTGTTTTGGGGTTTTTAGAGACTCGCTCATTTTCTTGTCGCTGCAAATTATTAAAATTACACAGTTCAAACCAGACTGATGGGCAACTTCAAGTCCAGAGTCATCTATCTCTCTCTCTCTCTCTCTCTCTCTCTCTCTCTCTCTCGTTTGTGTAACGTCGCTCGTTCGCTGTCCCGGGAATCACAGTGCTGAAACCGCCGCATCAGCTGCACCGAGCCACCGTCCAGAGGAACCTAAACTCGGATTACACATCCCCGATGAACTGTCCCGAGGAATCGCGCGAACACGACCCGAAAAACTACCGCAGAACAACATTTGCTCACGACGCGACCGAAGACATGCGGCGTCCGCACGAAGCAGCATCACCTGAAACGAGGAAGGTATCTCTTTAACCTTTAGGCGCAGACACCTGGACGCGGACCTGTATGATTTCACGCCATTGAGGGATGCTTTAACACATGTGGCATGCGACTTACTTTGCAGGAGGACATCTAGATCCCAAACCCAATGGAATGAATCGATCTTATGGCTTCTGACACCTGTTTACTGCCTTTTCGTTATTTTTTTTACTTAATTCAGAACGCAATATAGATGTGCACTTAAATATTTCACAAAAGCATCTTTGCTTCTCCATTTATCTTGCAATCGATTTTAAGTCAAGTCACCTTTATTTATAGGCTATAGCGCTTTATACAATACTGATTGTGTCAAAGCAGCTTAATCGTTTGTCAATAATGCAAGAAGAGGACAGTCATTTTTCCAGCTAAAGTCAATTCATTGATGATTTAGTGATGTCATCATCCAGTTCAGCTCTCTTCCAGTAGTGTCTGAGCAATCAGTCAAAGCAAGTCAAAGGCGACAGCGGCAAGGAACCAAAACTCCATCGGTGACAGAATGGAGAAAAAACCTTTCAGCTAAATTCCAAAAGTGCAATCAACTTAATGCAGGTTGCGACTTTAATGCATCACTTAAGTTGCAATTGTTGCGGAATACAATGGCTTTCACGCATTCGCTCTTCACAGCCTAAAAACTAACAGGGAGTCCGTAAACCTGCGTTAATTGATCCAGGACAGTGTCGATTCTCCCAGTTCTTGGATGAAGCATGCTGAAGAGCCGCTGTTGCGTTCTCTTCAGTGACCTCAAGGTGTTTCTGCTCGGGCCACAGGCTCCTACAAACCCCATGAGCGGACAACCGGCCAGAATCAGCCCGTTTGCTTCGGATAACAACAATACGTTACGAGCCCACCGGCTCCGGCACTGGAGTACCCCGTCCACAGAGGACGCTGAGGCGGCTGCGGACGGATCCTGGACCGGTGCCGCAGCGGAAGAGTTCCCCAAGGACCGGAGGGATGACAGATTCTCCTTCATCAGCTATGCAGAAGGAACCCCGGTGTGCAGGATATGCTTCCAGGGGCCGGAACAGGTAGAAACCAATCCTATTCAATAAAGTAAACCAATGCATATGATAAACGTGACCCACAAAAGCAGTCATATGTAGCACGGGTATATTTGTAGCAATAGCCAACAATGGGTTAAAATGAATTATTTTTCTTTTATGACAAAAATCATTTGGATATCAAGTAAAGATCATGTTCCATGAAGATATTTTGTAAATTTCCTACCGTAAATATATCAAAACTTAATTTTTGAGTAGTAATGTGCATTGCTAAGAACTTCATTTGGACAACTTTAAAGAAGATTTTCTCAGTATTTTGATTGTTTGCACCCTCAGATTCCAGATTTTCAAATAACCAAATATTGTCCTATCCTAACAAACCATACATAAATGGGAAGCTTATTTATTCAACTTTCAGATGATGTATAAATCTCAGTTTTGAAAAATTGACTCTTATGACTGGTTTTGTGGTCCAGGGTCACAAATGAGGTCATAAACCATATACTTAAAAGTTTTAATTTGGTTCCATGAAACTTATTTATGTGTTAACTACACAATTATGTTGAGTAAAGGAACAACTCATCAATTTGTAGTCCTATCCATCTTTTAAAGTAACAGTGGGCATGCCATTTGTAACCTGAATGTGCAAGACTTCCTGTGTCATTTTATCCGGTGTTATTTCACCGGTACAAAAACAGTCTGTTATGCTGCTTGATATAGCAAACTGTTATCTTATCATATTATTTTAATTTATTACCGCATTCATAAACACACATTCTTATAGCATAGTTTTACCCCTTACCGCGGTTTGCTATTCTTCTGGCCATTAATAAATTGGAAGACAGAAAAATAGCTTACTTCCACGTTGTAAAATAAAGTGGATATAACCATGAAAATAAAAATAAAATAAATAAGCAGCCTTTTTTGTTGGTATGCAAGTTTCCATTTTTGCAGAAAATTATGAACTTCGGAAAAACAAAGATTACTGGTGTTCCTTTTACAAAAATAGGCTCCTATTAAAGTCTTTCTACTTCAAAAACCTCCTTAAAATGTAAATTCTAATTAAATATTCATGAGCTAGAGCCAATGGCCACTCCCCCAAGCACAATGCACAGATGTGCAGACAGCACTTCAGATGAAACTTCTCAGATTTTATGATGTACTCTAGTTGTTTGACATCAGATAATCTATGTTAAAAGTACATTATTATTTAAAAATCAAATTAATCAGTGCAATTTACATAAAAATTATTTATAATTATTTATAAATTCAAGATAACGAAGCTCTCAGTTGGCTGAATGATCAAACTTTAATGCCAGTGAAAGTTTTAAACAGGATTCTCATACTTTTGACCAATGAATTTCAATAACATGTTTTAATGATTTATCATATTTATTTTTAATTAAATAATTTCTTTTTTCTTTTTTCCAATTTAATATCTATGACTTGCCCGGTTCTAATTTTATAGAGACTGCATTTCCAAAGAGAAATTTTTATCCGTGCATAACTAAAAGCTCTTATTCTCTAGTCTCCAGAAATGTTTATGACTTTTAAAGATTTTATTAATTTCCATGAGTCCTGTTTGAATTAACCTCATGATTTTAAGGTCAAGGCCCTGCAAATGGCAATGGAGTATTTACTTTTCTTAATGCGCCTTGTTTTAGCAGGAAACTGTAGCTCAGAGCAGGCCTCATAAATTATTCATGATGATATGCAAATTGTTTCCACTTCAAAAAGCTCTGCACCGTCTTCACCCAAAGGGAAGGTGATTCACCAGAATTTACAACAGAACGACATTTATTTCACACTTGTTTCACTGATACATTTGAGCTTGTGCCAAGTCAGAGTAAATGAAAAACTGGAGTGTTATAGCACACAAACCGTGCTAAATAACTCCCATGTTACCTGAGATGATCCTCACTTGCACTGAAAGAAGGAAACCTGAGGCGAGTCGACAGAGAGGGATCGACTTTCCTCCTCAGACGGTCATAAGCAAAGAGCAAAAACCTTTAAACACTAGTTACAGAGTAGACTGGTGCTAGTTGCAACACAACCATAAGATACACTGTAAAAAAAATTGTAATTTTTGCAAGAAAATATAATTTCAGATTTTTACTTGGTATTTCTTTGTGCTTAATTGTGAAATTTACTAGCAATTTCTGAGTGAAAATCAAAGTAAATACACCAATTTTATAAATGTAGATGATAGCTTTTATATTACATAATTTAATTGACAAAACAATTTTCACTCACAAATTGCTTTTAAATTTCACAAATAATTACAAAGAAACAGCAAGTAATGCAAAAATTTAACGTTTTTAAATAGAAACACTGAAATAGTACTTTCTTGTTAAACATACTCCAATTATTTCTTTTGATTTACAACTTTGAAAAATAATTTCAGTGTACACTGAAAAAAACTTGGTGTAGAAATTGCTTGTAAATGTCACAAATCTTGACGACAGAAATACAAGTGGCATTAAAGTAAACAAATTTTAAGGAAGAAAAACTAAAATTGTATTTTCTTGCCAAACGTACTCCAATAAATTTTATTTGCAACTTCGAAAATTCATTTTTTACAGTGTATACCTCTTACATTTTTTGCTTTGTGTTTTGTAAATGCTTAAAATTTGCTTTTTCTAATGTCACATTTCCACTGTAATGGGGCATGTTGTCACAGTGGAAACATGCCGTTAGAAAGCTTATTTAAGCTTAAGCTTAAGCTTAGCGTTTCACAAAAGGTCAAAGTGTGTTAAATGAACTGCATCTCTTTTTCCTTGACAATAACGGTAGAAATGCTCAGCATCTGTGTTTACTGCGTTTATGAATCAGAGAAAGCTCCTCCGAGGCACTTAGTGTTTTTAATAACCGCTCCATAATGACACAATTTGAATTCAGATTTAAACAAACCCATTGTGCTCATGCAATTATAAGATTGTTGCCCCAAAGCCAGCAGCGTGATGTCTTGGAGAAGCTCTACTGTAAGTGCAAAGAGCAGAAATGTGAGCGCAGGCGAACCCGAGGGACTGATTTCAGATGATTGTTCCAGTTAGACAGTGATCAGATCTTCTCTCTTGTGCTTTTTGTGCGCAGAGATGAAGCAGAACTGATGTCTTACAGATACTACATGATGGAAAGACGTGTCTAGATGAAGGGCAGAGCTTTGATTTTCTGTCTTTTGTTGCTGTCTGATTGATTCATGCCTGTTTTCTGCCGATTCACCAAGCTGTAGTTCAATGGCGCTATGAAAACATCCTGTTTAAATGTGTAACACTGAGTAATAGCACTCGGTAATGTTCTGCTGCATCTTTCAGACGTCTTTGACTGGTGTTTTGTTTCAAAATGTAATGATTGTTCTTGATCAGGTCACATTGCATTAACCAGACATCTCTGTCTTCACCAATGCATCTCGACTAGATCTGGAAAGCACAAGAAATGACTTCTGGTTCAATGCAAGTTCAGCTCTAAAGCATTTACAGTTTGCTTCAAAAGATTTAAACATCATACTGTAGGTGTTCAGTTTGAGATAGTGTAGAATTAGTACCTTGTCTGTGTAAATCTTTACCTCAAACCTCAATGTCAAGATCACAAAATGCTGGTACACTGCAAAAACTGATTTTCTTACTTCCTTTTTTGTCATTTTCCAGTACAAATGTCAAAACATTCTTAAATGTAGACAGATTTACTTGAAGTCTTGTTTTTTGAAAAATGTATCAAATTTAAAGGAATTGTTCATCCAAAAATGAAAATTTACTGAAAATGTACTCGTCAAGGCATCCAAGATGTAGATGAGTTTGTTTCTTCATTTGGAGAAATGTATAATTCCATCACTTGCTCACCAATGGATCCTCTGCAGTGAATGGGTGCCGTCAGAATGAGTCTCCAAACAGCTGATAAAAACATCATAATAATCCACAAGTAATCCACACCACTCCAGTCCATCAATTAATGTCTTGAGAAGCCAAAAGCTGCGTGTTTATAAGATGCAAGTCCATCAACAAGATGTTTTTAACTTTTGAATCAGGAGCGAAATCTGCACAGATAAAAAAAAAAACAGCTCTAAACTAATATGTGTGTGGATTTTGATGTGAGAGCCAACAGGAGATGACTTTTTCACTGGAGGAAGCTTTATTAGACAGGAGCATATCACACCTGTCTTGGAAAAATTGCACTGGCTTCCTGTTAGTTTTCGTATTGATTTTAAAATTCTTTTGCTTACTTATAAGGCCTTGAATAATTTGGCTCCTCAATATTTGTCAGAGCTTTTAACCCCCTATACACCTACACGTGTTCTACGCTCCTCTGAAGCTGGTCTTTTAACTGTTCAATCAACTCGGCTTAAAACTATGGGCGATCGGGCATTCTCATCACTGGCTCCTAAATTGTGGAATTCCCTACCTTCTAAGATTAGAAATGCTGAATCCCTTAGTGTTTTTAAATCGTCCCTTAAAACTTACTTTTTTAGGGTGGCTTTTAGGTGATTTATGTAATTACTTTGTGTTTTTATATTGGCCTTGTATTGTTTGATTTGTTTTTTACTGCTTGTACTTTTGTGTGTATCTTTTCTATTTTTATTTTTGTATATGTATGTACAGCGCTTTGAGATGCTACTTTTAAAGGCGCTATATAAAATAAAGTTTATTATTATTATTATTATTATAGATTATGGACTCGTATTTTAGCCAGAAGCAACAATTTGCATTTAAATCATCTTAATGATGGATTTGTTTCCTACAAATACACAGGTTTTCACCTCTCAAGACATTAATTGCAGGACTGGAGTGGTATAGATCACTTGTGGATTATTGTGATTTTTTTATCAGCTGTTTGGACTTTCAAAAACTTTGATACTTTTTTTTTCAGAAAACAAAATGTGATATCATAATGTAATATCAATCTAAGTCATTTTGCTTTGAAGTAAAAGTATTTTGATTTAAGAATGTTCAGATATTTGTACTCGAAAACAAGACAAAAATACTGAAGAAAATAATCATTTTTTGAAGTGTAAAGCCAGTAATGTTTACAATATGCATGAGGATAGAGACTGTTTACATTCAGCAAACCAGTGAGGCAATCTTATTTTGTAGTTTTTGGCTGGCATATGATCCCTCAGAAGGGTGCAACCGGCTGCTGCTATTTTTGATGTAGTTTCAGCATCTTCCAGCACCTCACCAGGAGTTCACGCACCTAGAAAGTAGCCTCACTTTGGAAAGAACAACGCAGACACTTTATATGTCCAAATAAATACAGGTTTTTACTAAATAATTAATGTACAAAATAACAAAACACAAGCTTTACATTTCTGCTTTTCTGGAAAACTGGCTTTGTGCATTACTGTAACGGTGAGTTTTGCTTTTTTTTTTTAAATATGAGAACTTGTGTTGAACCCAGAAAATTGCTTTCATCTAGTGAAGTGATCAAGTAGTGAAGCTTCTCTGCTGTTTCACCTCAGCTTTGTAGACCTGCAGAGACAGATTCAGACGAGAGAGAATCAATCTGCTGTTGAGATCCCTGTAGTATTACATGCCTCGCACACACTTTTACCCCAGAGAGCCTCAGCTTGAGCATCTGTACTGCCATTTTAGCAGACAAAGAGATTTATGAGGAAGCCAGGGAAGAGTTTAGCTGTGTTTGAGAAGCAGAGAAACATGTTAGAGTGTTCTTCCTTCATTTACAACAACAAACAAGTGTTATGGTACATGAAAAATTGTAGAAATAGTTAGATACATTCACAGTCCAAAATTAAAGGAATAGTTCATCCAAAAATGGATGAAAGTGTACTAACCCCTGGTCATCCAAGATGTAGATGAGTTTGTTTCTTCATCAGATTTGTAGAAATGTAGCATTCCATCACCAGTGGATGCTCTGCAGTGAATGGGTGCCGTCAGAATGAGAGTCTAAACAGCTGCTAAAAACATCACAATAATCCACAAGTAATCCACACCACTCCAGTCCATCAGTTAACATCTGGAGAAGACAAAAACTATGTGTTTGTAAGAAACAAATCCATTATTAAGCCATCTTTATCCTCAAACCATTGCTTTAAATACAAGTCCATAATTCATAAGTCACCTCATCTGATTCAGGAGAGAATTATGTACAGACCAAAAACCATTTACAAGCCAAAAACAGTCTAAAAAAGCTCTAATCAAATATGTGGGTAGATTTTGATGTGAGAGACTACAGAAGATGGACTTTATTACTGGAGGAAGCGTTATTATAAATTATGGTATTTTGGCCAGAAGCAATGGTTTAAAGTTAAAATGCCTCAATGATGGATTTGTTTCTTACAAACACGCAGCTTTTCACTAGATGTTAATTGATGAACTGGAGTGGTGTGGATTACTTGTGGATTATTGTGATGTTTTTATCAGCTGTTTGGACTCTCATTCTGACGGCACCCATTCACTGCAGAGCGTCCACTGGTGAGCAAGTGATGCAATGCTGCATTTCTACAAATCTGATGAAGAAACAAACTCATCTACATCTTGGATGGCCTGAGAGAGGACATTTTAAGCCAATTTTCAGTTTTGGGTGAACTATTCCTTTAAGCCACTACAACAAAAAATACAAGGACCAAAATCACATGTGTGTCATTTTAGACCATGCATATAGTCGACTGATGAAATAGAGAGCTTCAGAAGCAGCATGAAGACAAATGGCCAGCACAGCTCTTCTCGATGCCTTTATGGCTGCACCGGATAAGGATGCATTATTTTGCATGCCGTAATCCTGTGGAGGCACGGCTCTGTGCATTCACAATAACACAGGTCTACACTCCACTTCTCTGCCACATTACATTCACATCACACTGAATGGAGGCCCAAATACTCAATGTCCCTCCAGCAAGCCAATGATGGAAAATGCTATTTCAGAACGGCTTAAGGCTGCGCTTATGTGCCGCCTTTTGTTGTTCGGTACATTCGTGCATCATTAAGAGTCAAAGGCAGCCCCTTTCCTGGCATATATTTTGTTATTTACGACAGATTCAATTCATTTTGCCTCTTTAGAGCAGCGGGAATGTTGCTGAAAAGTGGAAGTGGTTTGTAAACCAGAGTGCCGGGCTTTCAAAGGGCCTGTAATAAGTATAAATGTGAAGGACGCACACATATTTAAGCACAATATTATTAGTTCAGCTTTCTTTGTTGCTGTTACGTTGAGTTTTCCTTTCATTTCACGAAAACCAGGATTTAATCTAGACAATGTATGGCAAACTACATTTTTAAAATTTGGTGTTTGCATGTGGAAAAGTTGGTGTTTATCAGTTTGTTTAGCTAGCATCAACTCAGGACATGAAATCTCATCTAATCCTGATATTTTAATTCACATGGAACCAAAAAAGGAACCAGTATGACACATTTAGTAAAATGACCTACTTACCATTAATCTGGAAAGTAGGTCTGATATGGATATCTCCGTATGGATTACTGCACTCGCCACTTTCTGTGAACAGAGTACTAATGATCAGTGCAAGAACGAGCTTAACCTTCAAATGTTCATCATCAACCTCAAGAGCTCAAACTACAGTAAATATTGTTTATATATATATATATATATATATATATATACTGTAAAAATATTTTTTAACATTTTACAAGAAAATACTAAGTAGAAAAACTGAAAGAGTCTTTTCTAATAAAATGTACTCCAATAATCTTACAACTTTGAAAAAATAATTTTTCAAAAAATAAAATAAAATATATACACACACACACACACATATATATATTTCATTCAATATATAAATTAAATACATATAATAAAAACAATTTAAAAAAAAATATGTATATACAATGTATATACTATTTTTTATATATGTGTATTTATATACACACAATTTTATAAATAAGTAAAAGTATAAGAAGTTATACTTCTATAGAAGACTTCTATATCTACTTCTATAGATAATATTTACTTATCTAAATCTTTACTTATCTATTTTCTACTACAGTCTATTCAGCAAACGCTGAGGTGGAACAGGTCAAAATCACAGGCTAATTTCATGTTAGTTGAAAAGAGATAATTAAACAATAGTTTTAATAAATTTAATAAATTTAATAGTTCTCTTAAAAATTTTAAATGATAAAATAACATAATTTTTGCTGTTTTGCTGTTTTACAGACTGTGGAAAGCCTAGAGCAGTTCAAATGCAACTTTCCTGCATGCATTTAAATGGTTTCGTTGATTTTACAGTTGCCTTTTAGTAGACATAAAAATGCAGTTTTTATCAAACACGCTAAAGCATGTCACATTTCTGACAGGAGTGGCTGTTTTTAATCTTGCCAGCTAATTTAATTTAAAGAGTGTCAATCAGTGACATGGTTTCTCTCTTTCCTTGAAGTCTAGCTGAGAATCCCCCTCGAGTCTCCCTCCACCCGGCACCGTCTCAGATGTTTATTTATTTCTGAGTCATACTTATTCATAATTCAGAGCGGCACACGACTGACACAGTTTTACAGGGGAGTTACAATCTGACTAAGGTACTTTGGGTTCTGCAGACCCATGCCGCACACTAACCACGACATGCTTTTTCACACCCTTCAAGCTAAATGGCTGTTTCTCACAGGAATGCATTAGAGCCGCCAAACGTTCTGACATGACGTGCCATTTTTATTCTTATTTGATCACGCTTTCAGCTGCTCTCGGATCTGTTTAACACATCTGACCGTGTTTAAATACATTTTGTAGATTTATATAAAGTCTAAAGCTGCATAACTCAAATGAAACATTAAAAATGACCATTTTTAATGCTCTTCTGCAGCTCTCTAGTAAGTTCAATCCTTCTTTAATGAAAGAAATATTACTACTCTGAAGCTGGATATATATAGTACATTCATATAGTACTCATACAGTACACTCATGTAAAGCAATCTAGTATACTATACAATATATACAATTGTATACATACAACTATGAGTACTATATGAATGTAATATATATTCAACTTTAGTAATATTTCTTTCATTAAAGATGAGTTGAACTTATTAAAGTTGTATGTATGTGTATATATATATATATATATATATATATGCATATATATGCATGCACTATACATTATAAGGGACCATTTTTGAATGCTCTGCAAC
>JAFVLL020015590.1:0-41931 GCA_021397915.2 Tor tambroides
ACTAGTCGTTCAAAGCACTTCATGAGGATAGGAGTAAGTGCGACTGGACGGTAGTCATTGAAGCAGGATGGAGATGACTTCTTTGGGACTGGAATATGGCAGTTGTTTATTGTAAAATCATAAATGTAAAAGGCATATTGTATTACATATTGTAAAAGGCATAAATGGACATTATTCTAGAGGTGCTCTGGATTAATGAGGTAGAACTATTTTGTCAAGAAGTAAAAGGTGCCTTTGGTTTATTTGCAAACCCATGTGGAGCTCTCTTGTAGTTTCTCCAATATTTTGGGTTTGACTCAGACTAACTTGGACACATTAACATTACTTCACACCGCTCGTATTGATTTCCTTTCAGTCAACAAATGTGAATCAAAATACTCTGCGGTCTGTGTGACTTGTTTCTGCAGCAAGCCTGGCTTTCCATGCTGATCAGAGATCATTTTATTCCAGCCTCTCAGTGGCTGCCCAGCTCTGGGAAATGAAGACCATTCGTCATAAGGATGGCAGTATGAAATGAATTCAAGTCTGGGAAATTTTTCCTCAATACTCAGTGTCATATCTAAGGGACATGTGATTGTGCAACCCTGTCTCAACATGTCTGGTGCTCCCCTGTTGAGACTGTATGAGCCATTGTAGACTCTCACTGGTTGTAAAATAACAAGTATTCAAGACGTGCGAACAAGGTCCATAAAAGCGAGGATGGGAATGGGTCGGTAAAGGTTGCCAATGGAGAGGCAGAGGAGAGGGGGTGAAATGCAGCCTGTAAACGGGAGAATGGGCCGAGGGAACCCGTAACTCATGTGAGGTGGGGACTGTATTGGGAGGCGCTGATGTGTGAGAGAAATGAGCTGGTGTTAGCTCAGACACCCTCTCAGCCATCTCTTACCACCACGGAAAATCCAAAATATAAATGTGAAGTATAATTAATTGTTGGCAGACAACTCATTTGGCTCGCGTTATGGCAGCTTGAACTCTACAATGAATCGCTGATTGGGTAGTCTTTATAGTGTGTGACTAGAACATTGTGGTCGTATCTAGAATGAAAAATGACTTGGTTTCTCTTTCGTTGGGTGTCGGTACATACAGTATTTTTGAAGGTGTGGTTAGACCACTACAAACGTTAATACCAGTAAATCAAGATTTAAGTGAATTGAAAAAAGTTACAATGTTCGAATGATGAACCTCCTAGTGGATAGTAGATTTTGTTGATACCAATAACTGGAATTGGAAAATATGGTTAATATGGCTGATAGTGTACCTGCATGCAAATCCTTAACAGTAGACTGATGAGAAGATTCATAACTGCATTTACATCTAATATGACAACTGTGTCACATTTGGGAAGCTAAAGTTATAATTGAGGAAGTGCTTTACTAGACCACAATCCAACATATGATGGCCTTGTCATCAGGAAGATCATTCAAATATGACACTAGCCACAACACAAATGGTTTGGAACGCAGCTGCCTGTTTTGCCCAAGTAAACAATAGCTATGTTTCCATTCAAAGATGCGAATTTAACTTATGCGCAAAAGTGGAATAACTCATAAAACATTTGGGAATAAAGCACCGTTTCTATCCAACGAGTCAAGGAGAACAAAATCATCATGTCTTGATAAAAAATAAATAAATAACCATAAATGAATGACAGATACATTGGCTGATAGTTTAAACAGACTGCATCAACAGAGATACTTTGGAAACTGATGAGCCCCATTTTCTTAAAGTAGTCTTCTGATCTAGAAACTGCATCTTTACCTCCAACCTAATACATCTCACCTCATTCCATCAGGCATGTCTCTGACTTGACGTGATTGATGTGGACTGACAGAATGAGATGTGAACTGGGCTTGGTGCGCAGAGGCATGGCCGAGGACTGGCCTGCTTAATCACAATCCCCAAAGCTGAGAAAGTGGCACATCCTTACCTCTGAGGCTGGCCTATATTTAGACAGGAGCCAAAAAAAGGAAATGTAGCCTAGCACCAGCCAACATACACACAGACATACACACAGCCAAAAGTTTCCATCCGTACATGATTAGAGTGGAGGCCCATATTGCATGCCTTGTTTTGCCAAAACCTCACAGAGCATGAGAAGACCCTCATATAGAAGCCTTCCGACCACGCTGGTCAGTTTCAGTCAATATACACTGCTCAATCATTTTGTTTTCATTGTGGCTTAAATTGGCCGAATAATTGAATCATCAGTCCCACAGTTTTGTAAATTAAGCTGCTGTATCTAAATCAGGGGAACAGACAATGGTTGGTGTGTTTAACAAGTTTATTTTGCTACATTAAATCAGTTTACAGTGGATTGCCTAAACTGGACAAAATGAGTGCTTGGGTCAGTCATACTGCCAAAAATGCTTACCACCAATAAAAAAAAAAAAAAATAAAAAAATACAATAAACTAATCAGTTAAAACCATGATTTATTGCCACATGAATGCAAGCTAGTGAAATTTGTTCTTGCAACTAACTGCATTCTAATTGCATAGAATTTTTTTTTTTTTTTTTTTGCATGACCTGTCACCTCTTCAACCCGATTCTCAGACAAAACATCATTTGGTGCATCTCCACATGAAATAAGTTGCAAATAGCATCAAGAAAGGGTAAATTTATGACGTTTCTATGTAGCAAGAATGTGGAGCATGTACACATATGAGACAGTTCCACATTCTCATGTAATATTCTATGCCATTTTGTGATCTAATGATGGGAATCAAGAGTATTAATTTAGCTTAAGTGCACAGTGAATTGCACATCATAATGTATCATACAGTATTTGTATGTGGACTATATCATGTTTTTCTCTGAATGTGATGATGCATTTACTTGTGAGATATACAACTTCTTGTATCTTGGTACGGACAAGAGAAGTCTAGTCTACTTTTTCTTTTCATCCCAGTACCACCCTTGTAATGAAACATCATTCAAATCACTGGCTGTACTTTGAAAGGTAAATGGAAACATGGAAACAGGGTCAAAATTTAAATCATTGGACAGGTATTCGGATCCAAAACTCCAACCTTTTGGTTACCAGTTGAAATAATTAACTGCTGGGCTGCACATCTTATATTCACTGCATGCACTGTTTGTAGCTGTGTCATTAAATGCTTGTCAAGTTCACACACTAGTCCAGTACCAAGATGTCATCAGTCCACAATTGGGAATTCCACCTGTGAACTGAATATTAACAGCGTCTTTTATTTTGGCACGTCTGTCTGAGTAATTGACCTAGTCGAAATGTATGGCTATTGGGTAGAAAAGCTTACTTCTGAGCATCATAAAACACCTTTTGCCCTACTTAGAAGAGTGGTTTGACACTTCCCTGCATGTAGCTCCGGTATTACTTCCTTTGTTGAGCTGTGCAGTGATGGTGTTTAAAATCAGTTGTGTCATTAATAATGCAATACTGGACCCCGGGTTGATTGACAACTTGTATTTCACACTTGGCAGACCAGTTAATTTAGGAAGCACTGGCAAAGCTCATTATTATTTTTACTCTGTTATGTATGAAACAAACACCGCCCCAGATTTTTAGAGGACAGTCAGGTGTTTTTGGACACATCAGACACTGTGTCTACATCAGCTTGCCTGCTGAGTGACATGATGGTAATCCCTTGGTTCTATTGTTGGAGGATATTAGGACAGCGGGAAAGGCTTAAGTTTCCTTGAGCCATATAAGCTTTTCTGCAGAATTAAATATATATTTTGTTCAGATCATGTGTTCTTTAAGCTGTGAACACTGGCGGCAACTAAATATTATGACTGATCAGCACTTTCTGTAACATCCTTGCAAATTGTGTAAATAATGAATGCAGATTCTGTAAGAGCAAGAGAAAGTGTTTGGTTTTTTTTGTTATTATTATTTTTTTTTTTGAGAGGGTATTTTTTTCTTTCTCTTTATAGCAGTATTGTCTGAACAGTGGTGTTTTTTAGTGCCATACCATTTGAAATTCCTTGTCAAAGTCATTTGTCTATCCATTGAAAGCAAAAATAATATGTGGCATTTTATACAGTTATGTAGAGCAGGTTTTGAAGATTTCACAGTGGGAAACTCATAAAAATAGCAATCAACAAAGTGTCCTGTAAAATCTCGCTGATTGTTTGGACAAAAACTAGGAAGAGGTAGCTTATTATCTTTTGTTGATTTATTGTGTTGTGGATTGAACAGCTGTTTATAGTAAAAGTTCGAAAATTTGTGAAAAAATTGGGGAAATAAGACAAAAACACAATGAATGACTCAACAAAATGAAATTTGGTTATGATATGATGTTCAGAAATTGTGTTGCATGACTACACATTTTTGAATACCTTCAAACTAGTCCACATTACGCAAAAACAACATTTTCAAAAATCGAATTTTTTACTAGACAAAAACGCTGTCTTCAGTGTAGATGGAAGGTCAAATCATAAAGAAGAAAATGTTTACAGATAAATCTGGATGTAACCCAAATATTATACAGTATGTGTGTAAGTACTGATCAGCTTCTGATGGATCATCATCATTAAAATTTATGTTGCTGATGGATCGTGGTTCAAAACATTTTAACTCAGTACCTGCAAAGGGACATATAATCCATGTTGTATTAGGGCCACTGAAAACGCCAGAGTGTCAGCAATAGATGTGTTAGCTAAATGTAAATGAGTTGCAGAAATAGAATGCACATCCACAATACACAAACACACGTATGTATATAATGGTTTTATGTGGGTAGTGGATTAAGATGAGATCACTGAAGAAGTATAAGTACAAATATAAGAAGAAAGAGTGACACACAAGCCCACACATGTACAAACAGTGTAAAGGTTATGTGAATATTGGATTGTGATGAGGTCATTGACGTGGGGGGGGGGGGGATAAAACACACACACACACACACAACACGACCCATGAAGTCCCTGGATACTACTTTTGCACATGCGCCAGTCATTATGTCTCCCTGCAGACAGCCATAACCTTACGCCAGGAAGTGGTGGCCAATTTAGCCTAGTGACATAATGTGTTATGATGGGGAATCAAGTCCGACTTCTGCTGACTCCCTCATAAAGCTAATGAAATCAATAGCAGTGTGGAAACGTGCACTTCGCATTTATGCCTTTCAGTAAGACTGGTTATTCAGAATATTATTTTTATGTACAGTTTATGTATTTGTCTCAATATAAACAAAAAAAAGTGTAACTTAGATAACTGAACTAGGAACAGGTTTAGTAATGATGACTTTCCATATTGGGATATGACAGTCAGCTTCATAAAAAAATAAATAAATAAAAATTCAATAAACTATAATTTACATCAAAAAATTTATTTAAAATAAGAAAACTCCATTAGTACAATTAAAAATAATAATAATTATTCAGAAAGGATGCATTAAGTCGATCAAAAGTGACAGTTACAAAAGATTTGTATTTTAAGTAAATGCTGTTCTTTTCAACTCTTTATTAAAGAATCTGGAAAAATATATATTAGAGTTTCCACAAAAATTCTGCATTAATAATAATAAGAAATGTTTCAAATTAGCGTATTAGAATGATTTCTGAAGGATCATGTGGCACTGAAGACTGGAGTAATGAAAATTCAGCTTTGCCATCACAGAAATAAATAGCATTTTAAGATGTATTAAAACAGTTATTTTATATAGTCTGTGTATAAGGTATTATTTAGATGTTCAACAAGATGTTTAAAGCAGAACGCAATACTTTTCCTGTTCACAGAATTCTGATTGACCTTTATGTGCTCACTGGGTACTGACATTTTTATCTTTTGTATAACCCAGTTATTCTTTAGACGATTAATATGTTTGAAATTTTAACTGGCGAATTGATTTAATGCAAGATTTTGACACTATTTGTACTGAGGGAGATTGGTGTCAATGAGTGCACATTAGCATGTTATATGCATTGGCGAAGCTGTTGATGAATTAAGATCTTGCCATCTGTTGAGTAGGCGGGGGAGAGAGAACAAGGATCAGGGTTCGGGAGGAGAGGGTGGAGCGGGCATGTATCTCTAACTCGGGAGGCTGTGACATACAGAACTAAATATGTTATTAACTGCACACCATATAATCAAACACATTTTAAACACATTGAAGTAAATTAAAAAAAAAAACTGAATGGGATAATACTGCGCATGTTTTAGCTATTATGCTACCATAATTCTAGTGTGCTGTTTCATAAATGTAGGCTAATCAACATATGAATAAATTATGTCATGTGTTGCTTTTCCTGTTTACAAGTTGTGTGAATGTATTTGTCATCATGTGCTTTGGAGACTGACCAGTTTTTGAATCCTTCCAGGGTTCCACAGAAATGAAGACATGAAGGCTGTTGAGGTTCTTCCCATCCTTAAAGAAAAGGTGGCATTCTTATCAGGTGGGTCTATACTTTTTGATGAATTGCTGTGTAAGTCGCTTTGGATAAAAGTGTCTGCTTAATGCATAAATATAAATGTTAATGACCCCAAAAGTAAGCTTCTTTAGGAAATTAATGTTTTTTATTCAGCAAAGATGCAGAATATTGTTAAAAAGTAACAGTCGAACATATACAGTGTCGTTCAAAAGTCTGGGATCAGTAAGATTTTTAATGTTCTTTAAAGAAGTTTCTTATGCTCATCAAGGCTGCATTTATTTGATCAAAAATACTAAAAAAGTGTAACTTTGTGAAATATTGTTGCAATTTAAAATAACAGATTTCTATTTTAATATACTTTAAAATATAATTTATTCCTTTGAAACAAAGCTGAATTTTCAGCATCATTACTCCAGTCTTCAGTGTCACATGATCCTTCAGAAATCATTCTAATATGCTGATTTATAATCAGTGTTGGAAACAGTTTTATTTTTTGGGACCTGTGATAATTTTTTCAGGATCCTTTGATAAATAAAAGGTTAAAAAGAACAGTGTTTATTCAAAATAGAAATTTTGTGTTACAATATAGACTACTATTCAAAAGTTTGGGGTCAGTACATTTTTTCTTTCTTTTTTTAAAGAAATTAATACTTGTTTTCAGCAAGGATGTATTAATGCATAAGAAGTGATAGTAAAGACTTATATTGTTAGAAAAGATTTCTATTTTGAATAAAGGCTGTTCTTTTAACTTTTTATTCATCAAAGAAAAAAATATCACAGTTTCCCAAAAAATATTAAGCAACACAACAGTTTCATCAAATCAGAATATTGTAATTATTTATGTGACACTAATGACTGCTAAAAATTTGCTTTGCTATCACAGAAATAAATATATTAAAATAATAATTAAAAATAAGGTATTTTAAATTGTAAAAATATTTCATTGTATTACTTTTTTCTGTATTGTTGATCAAATAAATGCATCCCTGGTGAGCGTAAGAGGCTTCTTTAAAACATTTCAATCTCTTGCCGACCCCAAAATTTATAAACCATGGTCCCATGTCCAAAAAAAACATCATAGTTAAGAAAGGAGTGAAAAAGAAATGGTTGCTTCCCGCTCCATTCTAAGCCATTTATTTAGAAGTGTTCGCTCCTTATCCAAAGGCCCGGATTTCTATGAATATTAACGAGAGGAAACTTATTTGCAGTGACAGTCATTAACACTCTCAGATATGTGAGCTCAAAGGCAGAGCAGCATCGCTGGGGAAATGCAGTGAGTGTTTAGCTGGCTGCTGACCCAGATAGCTTACGAACATCTTAATCTTTGGCAGGCCAACTTGCTTATCATCAGCTCAGCTTGTCTAAGTAGAGATATAACTCATTTCCAATTTTACCCTTCTTCTACCTCTGCACTTCAAAGAAAGCATAATGGAAGTTGGTTTGCAATAACGATATGAAGCAATCATATTACCCTAACAATGATATGAGGCATCGTATTCTGTATTAGACAAAAACTGAAGCTAGTTAAACAGTTCAGCTTGGCATGGTTGCCTATGATAAGTAGGCCATGCTGTTCCAAAGCATCACTATATACAGTAGGTAGGTTAGTTGGAGTTTCTTAAGATTAGCCATTGCCCTATTTTACTAATGCTTGAGTGACACAGATGTTGTTGTTCCAGCCAAATATATAGTGTGTTGATTTGGCCGGCAGGTGGAAGAGATCGTCGTGGAGGACCAGTCCTTACATTTCCAGCTAGGAGTAACCATGACAGAATACGACAGGAGGACCTCAGGCGACTTATTGCGTACCTTGCAGGCATTCCCAGGTATGCAGTGTGTGTGTGTGTGTGTGTGTGTTAGTATTGTAGTCAAGACCACCTAATCCGAGACCAAGACAATTGTGTGTTAAGACAAAGACAAGACCAAGACTTTGAGAGGTTGAGACCAAGACAAGACCAAGACCAAGGCAGGTCGAGACCGAGTCAAGACCAAGACCAGACCAACATTGCTCAAATTCACCTACTGCCTGAGAAATGCCTTATTTTTAATCATTAAATAAAATAATAAGACACTTACAGAGCTGTTACCAATCAAATGAATTCTCTAACAACAAAATTCAGCTTTGCACTGCAGTGGTGGCACAGAAGCTGCATCTGAATTGGTACAATTACAAATGCATAAATAATGTTGAGAATAATGTTAAAAATTGTTTACTGAATATTTTTATAAAAGAAATATCTTTTTTTTTTCAAAACAGTTCTCTTGCTCTTGTGATATTGCTTAATTATATCATATTATAATATAAAAATATACACTCAAGCACTTATACTCTCAAGCACTTTTTTGCAACAATATCTTGCATTTTGTGGGTGTATGCAGGGGCGGACTGGGACAAAATTTCAGGCCGGGAAATCTCACACTCATCCAGGCCATCCCATACACCCACAAATTCTCCCGGTGTTCCCGATGGCCAGTCCGCCCCTGATAATTTTGGTGACATTTTTGACACAGTCCCTCAATAATTTCTGACCCGGCATAACAGTATAAATCATTTGTTCTCAGCCAGGGCCCACTACGGAGCCTCAACAAACTTCTAAGGGGGCCTCAAGATGACTTAAAATTTAAAATAAAACAAGCATTAAAATTAACTAAAACAGGTAAAAATCAAAGATATTTCTTAGTATTTGGTTATTTTTATAATGAATATATCTTTCTAGTCATGCTAAGCTCTAAAATATTTTGGGTGAGTGGAGGGGGGGCCTTCAAATAATGTTGTGGACAATAGGGGGGCAGTGAAGTCAAACATTTTGAAATCCACTGTTATAAATCAAATGATTTATTTTTGTTATTTAATTATTTAATTCGTTATTGATTGCATTTGAATGAGGAAGTTTTACGTCCAATCACATTAATGATGGTTGTAATTAAATCAGACAATTTAGTGATATCCCCGCAGTTGTGGTCTTGACCGGTCTTGAAACAAAATCCCGCATCCTCTTAGTCTGAGACCAAGTCAAGACCGAGTACAAATGCAGTCGAGACCGAGACAAGACCAAGACCATCAAAAAATGGTCTTAAGACCGGTCTCATGACCAAGACCGGTCTCAAGTACTACAACACTAGTGTGTGTGTGTGTGTGTGTGTGTGTGTGTGTGTGCGTCTTTGTCTGTGTGTCAGTGTGAACATTATTATGCAACTAAATTCGTAGAATCAGGTTCAGGCAGATGAAACGTTAAGGGATTGATCCCTTTGCAGCACAGGTGTGGAAGTCAGCCAGCTGCTGAAGTTTGATCTGTTTTTAGCCGTTTCAATTAAAATTGGCCATTCAGTAAAGGTGCAGTCACAACTTTGCTTGTCAAATCTTCACTGACAAAATCAGCGAAACCAGTCATTTCAGTAGAAATCCATGTAATCGGGATAAGGAGACCCAAAAGTTTATTTTATTTTATTTTTTATATTTATTTCATTTTATGAAAAAAAAAACTTTTTTCAGTATATTGATCAAAGTTAACAGTAAATGTACATGGTTACTAAATATTTCTGTTTACAGTAGATGATGTTGTTTGATGTTATTTACAATAAGTGATGTTCATCAGAGACTTTTGTGGTTTCCACAAAAATATTAAGCAACACAACTGTTTTCTACATTAAAAATAATAAGAAATGTTACTGGAGCACCAAATCAGCATATTGTAATGATTTCTGAAGGATCATTTGACACTAAATCATGTAAACACAGTTACCACTCTGTTTACTTTGCCATATCTAGTGCCATAAATACCATAACACTCTCTTGTAGATATTATTTTGCTGAGCCATATATAGGAATCAGAAAATAGCAGAGACTTGTGAGTTGTTCAATTGTATGCTAGGGCAGTCTGGTGAAGTGTTTCTAGGTTGTTACTAGTGTTTGGGTGGTTGCTAGGGTTGTTGCAAGAGGAACATTGGTAGGTGATTGCTAGAGTGTTCTGAGTTGTTGTTATGGCATTGCTAGATTGTTGCTAGGGTGTTTTAGAGGGTTAGGCCGTCAAAGTCCATTTAGGGCAAGTCATTTCACTCGGCGGCCGTCTTTGAAATGCTTGTTGGGCATGCAAGTGCAGCTCCTATCTATTTGAATGGGGAAACATCTAATTCTCCAAAACTGTTCGCCAAGCTTATCATCAAATTTCATATTTGAAGTCACCAATGAAATCTGACAACAACTGTCTCGTAAATGTTGTTTCCTTTGCTCAAATAGCATTAAAAATGGCTAGACCAGCCAGTGCACATGTGCAGTCCTATGTGCATGTCTCAGAATCCTGGCTATAGTAACCTCAACTTCTAATGGCAGCTGCAATGATGCGATGACTTTACCGATTAGCGATTGGCTCTTTTATTCAGAAGGCGGGCTTCCTTCAATAGAGCGGCCATATTGAGCGTTGCATTTTTCCCCATTTAAAACAAGTGAGACATCTTGGGTATTCTGTAGTCTTTGTAGGCCATTTTAGCCAGCTGAAAATGCCAGGCACTCAGCTGAAAACTAGCTGTGAGCACTCAAGAGCGCTTCTGCAGCATATCGTTGTCAGTTGAGAATCTTTGGTTGCAATGATATGGAATATCTGCTAAACTAATATGGCCGACGTGAATGAAATGTCTCTCCAAGCATTATTTCTCATAATAATATTGTGGGAGGAATTCCATGAGACAAGCAGTATTATCAACTCCATTGTTGTTCAGTCATAGTACAAGCAGGGCGTGACGGTTGGGCGGTGTAGTATTAGTCCCACCCCTCCTCCACTGTGATTGGTTAGCTAAATTAAAAGTGACAGTGATGAGTGCTCCATTTTACTTAAAGTTGAACATTCTTCAACTCTCATCACCGAGAAAAATATGCAGAGCACTCAGCATGGAATGAACACTCAGCGCCTTGTCACGCTGCTGCCGTTTTAAAAAATGCGGCACTCCTATTGATTTTAAAAAATATGCTAGCCTTGGGAAAAATTGCCTTACGAAAAGGCAATTTTACGGCCTTACGAAATTGTCTAGGTCATTGCTAGGGTGTTCTTGACAGTTACCATGGCATTGCTATAGGTGATTGTGTTTGCTGTAACTGATAAGGTGTTGCTAGGTGGCTGCTAGGGTATTCACTCAGAGTGATTACTATGAGATTGATGTTTTCTGAATACTTGTTATGGTGTCACTGTGTTGTGTGATGGTTGTGGTTAAAATGGTTATTTCTTTGTAATTTAATGTAATTTTGAGTTGCTGGTTGGCTACTAGGGTGTCCTGGGTGGTTGCTGGCACTGAGACAGTTGCTTGGGTGTTCTGTTACTAGCATGTTTCTAATGAAATGAAAACCGCAGCTCAAGAAAGCATTTTCACAAGCAAGTTTTCATTTAATTTAATTTATTTTATTTTCATATCTATATTCATATACATACAGTATGTCATGCCTGTGGTAAGGAGATGGCTAAGCTTTCCCCAGTCTTACACAAATTTTAACACTCAGAATACCTTAACATCTGCATACACCTTGCATTGCACTGCATTGCAGTAAGCATCATTCTCTTCAGAAAACTTTCAAGTCTAGTTTATGTATTCTTGTCAAGTCCTGGTTTGTTTTTAATCTTTAGTTTTAAAGCTCCCAGGTTTCTGGTTTGTTTAGACATCACATGGCCAATTTGTCTTTTCCCTGATGTGTCCTTCTGTAGTTAGCATTGATTTGTCTCAGTAAAACTCAACCAGCTCCACGTGAATCTCTGCTTTCAGCCAGAGGGTTTCAGCTCTGCATAGTTCAAAACTTTATGTAGGTTATCATCTGCCGCAGGGTTCTCCCAAACTTTACTTCTGTTCTGTTGTCCATAATAACTCTGTTTGAGCCACACTGAATAATACAGAAATTAAACTTCATCTTCTCGACAGCTGTAAACACGTTCTCCACTATTGCATGGAATGTCTGGCGGTTTGAAAATAAATAATGCACTTCTGACCCTTTGCTTGGAAATGCAGATATTCAGTATTACAGTATGTTGGAGACCCAGATGTGGCCCCTGGTTAGGAAAACAAGTGGTTTAGTGAGGGAGTGTATAGACGCTTACGGCTGTTGGTTTTGGTGTCTGGTGTGATCAGATAGCCAGGGGTGTAGATATGTTGTTTGGCCTAAAACTGCAGATTTTAGGCCACACTGGTTGTCCTCCATCACTCTTTCATGTCTTTCCCTCTTCTGTTTCTTCACTCCTAAGAAGATTTCTCGTTCTTTCACACTGTAGAGAAAAGTTCCTGACTCAATCCAACCCACATGATGTCAAGCACCACATAAAACAATTATAACTAGGGGTGGCACGGTACACAGATGTCACGGTTTAGTACGTACCTCGGTTCGATACGATTTCAGTACAACAGGAAAAAAACAAAAAACTACTATGTTTGGTTTCTTTTCATTTATTTTGAACAGAGTAGTACAGTAGTAATACTAAATATTATATTACAATATATATATATATATATATATATAATCTGCAGTACATATATACATACATACATGGAATACGGCAAACAGTTGAAGTGATCGCGCCGGAGCACATGCGCACGCGCGCACACACACACACACACACACAAAACACATCAGTTCCAGCATTACTAAAGTTGGTACTTTATCAAAATAAAATACAAACATCAGCGCACCCGCCTCTTTGTCACCGTTGGAAGTACAAAGCCTATAATTTACATAATAAATAATAGTTTAGCATTCAGATACGTTACATCGCAAATATGGAAATATTATGGAATATTTGGATTTGTGCCGAATGAGAGAGGTAGGATACACAAGCACAAAGCTCCATTTCACAAACAGTTGAGTGCGCAAGCCTTTAAAGTATAATCCTTTCTCAGTCTATTTGAGAGACGCATTAGAATCAGCACATGGTCACTGTCTAGGGGGCTTTGTTTTCAAGTGCGCAACTCATGGCACTCGCTGTTCTTCTGCTGGCGATTATCAAACAGTGTTACATTGCTGCGGGTGCCCCCTTCTGGATTGAAGGTGAATTGCATGTATTCGTTGTAAGGCCTCATGCACCGAACCGAGATGCCCGTACCGTGACGGTTCGGTACGAATACATGTACCGTGCCACCCCTAATTATAACACATCAATAAATTCTTGAAATCAAACCCAATATGTGTGTATATTAATACACTTACAATGCAAGGCTATGAGGCAAGGTATTGCGCAAGAATAAATATTACACACTGTTTTGGAAGTATGCTGACAATACTTTTAGTTTGTTAATATTGACTATTATGATAAAATCACTTTCATTCAGTTTTTCAACTCCTTATATTACCATTTATACCGTGATCTAAATACTTGATTCTGATTGGCTGGAAGGTGTGCGTTTAAATTGTGTAATGCACAGGTAGTTCCAATGCGCAGCCTTCATTTAAAGCACACACAAACTCACAGATGACTCACACACAAGACTGGAGATCATGCTGCACACACAGAAACATTCAGGAGCACAGAAACTTGTTGTCAATGCTCCCCCGCGACGTTTATTAATTAATTTGCTTTGCTACTGAAATGCTATGCTACATTATATTTCTCAGTAATGAGGTGGTGGTAATGGCACGTCACATGATCCTTCACAAATCATTCTAATATGCTCATTTGGTGTTCAAGAAACATTCCTTAGTATTATTATCAATGCTGAAAACAGTTGATGCTTAATATTTCTGTGAAAAATGTGTATTTGATGTTCTTTGAGTTTGAACAGCATTCATTTGAAATCAAAATATTCTGTAACATTGTCAATATTTTTGGTATCACTTTTAAACAATTGAATGCATCATGCTTAATGTAAATATTAATGGGGAAAAAAAAGTAGGCCTGTTAACCCCAACTTTTGAACAGTAGTGTACATATAAATCGCCTCACATTGTGGAAACCCCTCCTCTTGTTTTTTCTATGTCTCACTCATCTCATCTCATCCTTTTCTTCATTCTGCCTCTCTCTCTCTCTCTCTCTCTCTCTCTCTCTCTCTCTCTCAGAGAGGGAGGTCAGAATGATTTAGAGTTGGTCGGTGCTCATTCCTGCTTAAGAGTCAGACTAGAGGAGTGCAGCTGTGGATATGAAAACACTCTTGAGTTAGGCTGTTTTTCGAGCCATTTTTTTTACATTTATCTGTTTATTTATGTTTGTCCTCCAGCAGTTTTCTCTAAATTTAGAAAGAAGGGTTTCTTTATCTTTTATATGCTATATTTGGGTAAGTGTTATTTTTCTTGCATGGTCCCTTCACATTATATATGATGCACTAAAATGTATTTTATTTTGTAGAGATGTCTGAAAGCAGCGGCTCTCATTTACATCTCCCTAATGATGTGAGTGTAAGCGGTGCAGAAGAGCTGATGTTGTGTTTTTATATGTTTGTGTAGTGAGGAGGTGAGCAGACATGGCTTCACGGTCATCGTGGATATGCGAGGATCCAAATGGGACTCTATCAAACCTCTGCTGAAGATCCTACAGGAATCGTTTCCTTCCTGCATCCACGTCGCTCTCATCATCAAGCCTGACAACTTCTGGCAGAAACAGAGGACGAATTTCGGCAGTTCCAAGTTTGAATTTGAGGTAAGGACTTTGCGCATTGTGAATTTAATAAAGTGACAGTGAATAAGAAGCTCTGTTTTTGGTAGAGACAATTAGATATTGCCTTGAATTTTTTTCTAAAATCTGTTGTCTGAGATTACAGAATCTTTCAGGGAAATAAAGTAAAGAGAAAGCACAGTTTACATATGTTTTACTAGAACATTCCATATTGGTGGTGCGAAAGTAGAGCTGTCAAAATTACTTCTGACCTATTTCATCAGAGCTGAGAGGAAGACGCATGCAGTAGTGTTATATTTAATCTGAAGGCTTAATCTCCCAAAGGACGTTTCTTAAATTAACACATCTAGTGTGGCACAACATTCAAAAGTATTATTACATTGTAATATATGTGTAATTGATTTATACTAAGTGTTTATAACTGCATTACAAATATTATTTGAAGTTGTTTACACCTAAACACTGGAAAATACTTCTAATTACATTGATGTAATGCAGACCAGACTGTCTTGAAGTTCTTGTCTCTATCCACCACCAAGTCCACTGTCCCCTCATGTGTCTTCTGTTGTCTCTAATAACATGACCTGAGCTGAAACCTCTGGAATGTTTTTCTGGCTTCTTTAAAAGGCTTAACTTGAATTAGATTTTATATTTATTTATTTATTTATTTTAAGATTGGAGTGTCTCTATAATGCCCTGACTAAATTATACTTATATTTACTAATACTTTGAATTAGCATTTTATTTTAATTTTAGTTTAGAAATATACATATAAGATATCAGTATGTCCAACTTTATCTATATACATACTTACATAAGGCATATATATATATATATATATATATATTATATTATATAGAAAATCTTGAATGCTTGATCGCTTGTATCAATGCAAAATTTTAACTATATTACTGAATGGCTCTAATTTGCTAAATGTGACTATAAGGCATAAAAATATTAAGATATCATAAATATTAACATCAGTGAACAGTGAAAACACTGAAAAGTGCTGTATAAATCTAATTTGACTTGAAATTTGACAATAACAACACCAAATTGCTGCCTCTGTAAGCAATACACTAGGTTTTAAAATAATATTTGATATCTGTTGAATTCTGTTTTGATATCTGCTTGTCTATTAATCATTTGCTATATCAACATTGTTTTCACAAGTCTTGATATTTTGATGCATTTTGGCCACATGTCTTCATTTTTGCAATTTAATATTAAAATGTAGTGTTTTATATGTGAGTGAGGCGTCTTTGTGACATCTTTACAACCACCAAAACAGATTACTGCAAAGTATGACAATATTTTGGCAGTTCTGGGTTCTGAATGGAACGGTTTTGTCTGTAACTCCATGGGAGGTTTCCAAGAAGCTGAAGTTGTTATTGTGGAGTGCTGTTTCTTTAACATACAGAGTTATTGCATATGTAGAGTGTTTCATGGGGTTCCATTTCAGTTAGGATGCAGTTAAACTAAATGAAAATGAGAAATGTTAAATAGATGAGATCTAAAAATCTGCTACATTCAGAACCTAAGTGTCCTACTTTCATCCTTTCAGACCATCATGGTGTCCCTTGAGGGTTTGACCAAAGTGGTTGATCCTTCACAGCTGACTCCAGACTTCGAGGGCAGTCTGGATTATGACCACGAGGAGTGGATCGAAGTTCGAGTGGCCTTTGAAGACTTCACGAGCAATGCAGCTCACATCCTTTCCCGTTTGGAAGAACTCCAGGACTTAGTGTCCCAGCGGGAGCTGCCATCAGACCTGGACGGGTCTCGACGTGCTATGGAGGAACACGCCTCCCTGAAGAAAAAGGTTACTAAAGCTCCTGTGGAGGAGTTAGATACTGAGGGTCAACGCCTGCTTCAGCGAATCCAGTGTGGGGAAAAAGGCAGAGGAGATATCCAGGGATTAGCTCCAAAAGTCCAGGCGCTTCTGGATAAACTACACGCCACACGCCAACATCTGCACCAATCCTGGCACATGCACAAAGTCAAACTGGATCAGTGCTTCCAGCTGAGACTCTTTCAGCAGGATGCAGAGAAGGTGTGAACATTAATTATATGTGAAGTTTAATGGGGAGAAAACTGGATAGTTTTACATATAATATAGGGCTGGGACCATAACATAATAGATAACACTTTAGCATGGGGACCAATTCTCACTATTAACTAGTTGCTTATTAGCATGCCTATTATTAACATATTGACTGCTTATTAGTATTTTTAAAGCACATGTTCTGCATGACCATATTCTACATCCTTAATCATACCAATACCTAAACTTAACACCTACCTTACTAACTATTAAAAAGCAGCAAATTAGGAATTTATTGAGGAAAAAGTTGTAGATAATGGATTGTTAATAGTGAGAATTTGACCTTAAAATAAAGTGTCACCACATAATATAGAAGATACTACTTGCAAAGATATATTTATAATTTATGTAAATTTGTGTATTTTTATAAGAGTTCTGTACTTTAAATTCCTAACAAAAATGCACTCCATCAGTACCGTGGTACAGTAATTGTTTCAAATGGTAATGCCATGTGGCATGATACTGAATGATTACCATGTTTATTGCATGCTACCAAGTTGCAATGATGGAACATACTTTTATCTTTTTGTTGTTGATTACATTTTACCTATTTATAGTTTTATAAAGGAAACGTTGCTGTAGTGTTTTTCTGTGCACAACCAAACTGCTTTACTTACCTCCAGAGGCTTCTCTGAGAACTCTGTGATATTTGGATGTTATACTGTATATTGTTGAAATGTCAAAGAGGATTATTGTAACATATATGGTCAGGACACAGAGGTAAGTAAAATCACACAAACGTTTATTGAACAGGTTGAAGTCTTTGAGCTGTGCAGGGGTGACTTGAGGCGAGTAGATGATAATTGGATGTATATACGGGTGATAGATATGGTAGATGATTGGAATGTCCTTTTCCCACAGATATGGAGATCCACGGAGACAAGGGGATCTTCGAGAGCACACTGACCACAGAGATAGATGATCTGGGAGGAGAGGAGAACACAAGGAGCAGGTTGGTATGGCACCAGCGTGTTACTGGCATATACTCAGCCAGCCTTTGCAGGAGTAGAGTCCACGTTGTAGATACGTTGCGTCTACGTAGTGTATACGAGATCGGACCCAGAGGGAACAGTGGCGAGTGCTTTTAAGCTGCTCTTGATGATGGTGGTGATAGGGTGCAGGTGAGCGTGATTAGAATCCAGGTGATCAGAGTGCAGGTGAAAGTGATTGAGGTGACACTGGAGACAGGCCGTTCTGTGACAGTACCTCCCCCTCCCGGACGGCGCGTCCCGCGACGTAACAACAATACCGGGGAGGGGGGGTGGGCGCCCTGGATGTCGGCGGAGGACCTGGACACACGGAAGGCATCCAGGGCGGAACTGGAGACTCGGAAAGCCATGGCGGGACAGGAGGTTCGGGAGGCCATGGCGGGACAGGAGACTCGGGCGGCTCCGGCGGGACTATTTCTTTGGATGGCCAGGGCGGATCAGGGGGCTCCGTGGCCTTGGCCCTAGGCCCGGCCACGCAGGCCAGGGGTATATAGCCCCCCCCCAAAAAATGTTTTTGGGGAAGTTCCCCTCTAGGGGCCATTCAGGAAGAGCGGGTTTTTTGGGGCGCTCTGGAGGAGCGGGCTCTGTGGGGCGCTTGGGAGGCGCGGGCTCTGTGGGGCGCTCGGGAGGCGCGGGCTCTTGGGGGCGCTCTGATAGCGCGGAGCTGGACGGAACCAGCGGAGACATAGGAGACGCAGGGGGGCTGGGCGGAACCAGCGGAGACGCAGGAGACGCAGGAGAGCTGGACGGAACCAGCGGAGACATAGGAGGGCGCTTGCGAGGAGCAGGCACAGGAGGGCGCTGTCGAGGAGCGAGCACAGGAGGGGGTTCTGGGGAGAGTACAGGAGCCGAGAACTCAGGGGGCAGAGCTTCATCCAAAAGCTCCAACTTTTGACACGCCGATTCAGTCGGCGGAACTATCGTCGCCGTCTCGGGCAGCAGAACCATCATCGCCATTTCAGGCGGCGGTTGGCTTGGAAGACGGGAAACTTCCTCCACCGTAAAGGATGAACCTGCTAGTATAAGCACAAAGTCGATGTATTGCGCCAGAGAGCCAGGGATGTTAGTGGCTGGTGCGTGGAGATATAGGAAATCATTGAGGCCACTCCAGAAAACTATCTTCAATGTTCCATAATTCCACTGTACCTTATGGGCGAGCAGGAGGAACTCCTCAACATAGTCCTCGATGGGGCGGCCATCCTGCATTATCGTGAGGATAGCATTCTCTGGGTGCGAGGAGATGCTGTCCATATTACTGTTCGGTTATGGTCCGATCTTCTGTAACATATATGGTCAGGACACAGAGGTAAGTAAAATCACACAAACGTTTATTGAACAGGTTGAAGTCTTTGAGCTGTGCAGGGGTGACTTGAGGTGAGTAGATGATAATTGGATGTATATACGGGTGATAGATATGGTAGATGATTGGAATGTCCTTTCCCATGATAGAGATCCACGGAGACAAGGATCTTCGAGAGCACACTGACCACGAGATAGATTATCTGGGAGGAGAGGAGAACACAAGGAGCAGAAACAGGAGGTAAGGATCAAAGGGTAAGTATCGTAAGGCATATACTCAGCGTCAGCTTTGCAGGAGTAGAGTCCACGTTGTAGATACGTTGCATCTACGTAGTGTATACGAGATCGGACCCAGAGGGAACAGTGGCGAGTGCTTTTAAGCTGCTCTTGATGATGGTGGTGATAGGGTGCAGGTGAGCGTGATTAGAATCCAGGTGATCAGAGTGCAGGTGAAAGTGATTGAGGTGACACTGGAGACAGGCTGTTCTGTGACAATTATATAACAAGGAAATAATTTTGTAGGAATAACATAATATTCTGACAGACATGTACAGTAGAAAATAAACCCCAAATGTACATTAATGCAACACACATATTGCCATTCACAAGTTTGTGGTCATTAAGTCTGTTATGCTCACCAAGGTTGGATTTATTTGATCAAAAGTAATATTTTGGAATGTTATTACAATTTAAAACTGGTCTATTTTAATATATTTCAGAGTTGTAATTTATTCATATCATGGGAGCGCTGAATTTTCAGCAGCCATTACTCAAGTTTTTAGTGTCCTTCAGATCTTTCAGAAATCATTCTAATAATATATATTTTTTAAGAATTCTCTGATGAATAGAAAGTTCAAACAAGCAGCATTTATTTGAAATAGAAACCTTGTGTAACATTATAAATGTATTTTCAGTTTTTTGATCAATTTAATCTGCCCTTGTGGAATAAAAGTATTCATTTCTTTTAATTTCAAATGTAATGACCCAAAACTTTTGAACATCAATGTATGAAAAACAAGCACAGTTAAATGTGTTGTACCGTTCTGTATATAGTGATATAAAAGTGTCATGGGCAAAAACATTTATAGTGATTACAATTTAATAGTCATAATCTCTTATAAAACTTCAAAGAAATAATAATAAAATATATATAATAATAAAATAAATAAATGTAATAATAAAATAAATATAATAATAAAAAATACAACAAACTTATTTGATATACAACTCAACAAATAATACCAAAGATAAACACAATTTTATAGAATCCTTTGAAACAGAAAATGAGCAAATTCTTTAAAACTCCACTTATGTTGGTACAATGCTGTTTCTTTATGAAAGTGTATTGAAGTATAACATAAAAACAATATTCAAGTATATTTCACAGTTTATGCCTTCTATTTCTCCTCTCAACAGATGTTCGATTGGATCGTCCATAATAAAGGCCTGTTCCTGACAACCTACACAGAGATAGGAGCCAACCATCAGCATGTGCTCGAGCTGCAGACCCAGCACAACCACTTTGCAATGAACTGCATGGTAAGGCTGTGTCCAGTGGTCCAGCAGTAATGCGTGTCACCACCTGAGGCGTTATAACAGTGTAGCTTGATGTGTGTTACATCATTTAAATTTTGTGTTTTTGTACACGTGCCCTGACTCACTTAGTCATGCAAGAATGAACTTTCTGTTGTCATATAATAGTCATGTCAATATATGCTTGAAGGGTATATAATGCCACGGGAGAACAGTCACACGCAGATACATCATCCCTGTGTGTGTGTGTGTGTGTGTGTGTGTACGTGACCCTGGCAGACATGTTAATCACCCCCAGTAGGTTTCAAAGGCAGAGAGTTTCACAAGAAAACGGCGTGGCATCAATCACTGATTTTCCATCTCTATGGTCTCATCTGCCATCTGCCCATCCATATAATGTAACTGCTGTTCAGCCAATAGGAAGAGTCTACAGCATGTATTTTCTTGCAGTGTGTCCTCACACAAATGACCAATGTAGTTTTAAATGCTTTCATATTTTGGGAATTCACAGAGCATGTTCTTTCTCAAATTTGAAGGATATAAATCTGGTAACACTATTAACTTTCATTAATAACAGTAATAATGATTTAACAGACCAGTAGTTGATATACATTTATGTTTAAATATATATAAAAACATCTTTAATCTTTAAGTTATTAAGTTTAATGACTTCAATTCAATTCATCACCAAACACCAATGACTTGTAGATACACTATATAGACAAAACTATTGGGACACCTCCTTCTTTAGAATAGAAAAATGCACTTCCAAATCTGTGGCAACAACGATGGGAACATAATTCATGTATTTAAAAATTGTATTTCCATCTCTGTTGCAACAGTTTTGGAAGTGTCTAAAATGACTGTACCCATACAAGTCATTGGTGTTTGGTGATGAGTTTTTGCCTGTCTGTATTTACAAGTCACACCAGAGGTGTTAAACTGGGATTGTGACTTGGTTTTATGCTGACCAGTCAAGTTCTTTCTACACTGACTGAATTAATAGTTTTCTTTGAACCTTGCCTTATACACAGAGGCAATATTGTTAGAATAGAAAAGGGTCCTGTCCAAACTATATAATACATAGCACACAATTTCCTAGAATATCATTATATGCTTTAACATTAAGATTTGTACTCATAGAAATTACTAAAGTAGTCAAACCTGTTCATTAGAAGGGGGCGACCCAATACTTTTGGCAATATAGTGTAGATATGGAAGCAAAATAAATGTAGATACAGTATATGCAGTACAGTATATGCAGTACAATGTAGTTACTGCAGCTAATTATTTTTACTATTTTCATGCAGTCATGTTCTCCACCCTCATGAATTTTCAGAAATTTTAAGGTTACAGCCCTTACCAATTGCTAGGATGTTTTTATAGGTTTTCATCAGGCTCTTTGTTGCTCTTTTGTTAGTGTGTTAGGTTTGGCTGAGTGTGCTAAAATCACATGTCCTGCCTCAGCTGTGAGAACAGTCCACCCCCTCTCACGTTGCTATAACTGTGCACAACTTAACGGATGAAATGCTTTGTCAACTGTTTGCTTTGGTTTAGCCTGACTGCCGGGGGCACTACAGCCACCTCCTCAGGAAGTCCTAGGAGCCTTATTTCCCGTCTGATATGAGGCATGAATGGACGTAAACACTTTTTGTGTTAACTTGGTTATAGTGTTAGGCGGTTTTTCAGTTTGTATTGCTTGATAAGGCGATAATGCATGTTTTGAGTTCACCGTGTTTATCGCATCCTTTCTTACGTCACACAGCTACAATACTTTGTCTGGGGTGACTCTTCTCTGATGTTATGATTACTGGAAACAGGCTTTTTAAAACATTTTAGTTTTGTAATAAGCAATAATGCTCTGTGCTGATAGCCCACCACCTATAGGACACCAGGATTCCCACAGTTTAACCCTGTAAAGCCTGACATATGTGACATGTTTGAATGCAATAATAATCAAAAATATTGATAATATTTTATATATATATATATATATATATATATATATATATTATTATTTTTTTTTTGGTTTTGTTTTGTTTTAAATGAAACAGTTCTGAAGCTTTAGCCAAAAAAATTGTATGCGTGTTTCTGTTAAGTATCACATTTGATACTTTTATGGCTCATATGTGAGATGATATTGGAGAATATGGAACTCATACTCAAAGGGAGAGAAAAAAGTTTATTCAGAGGCCCAAACTGAGCAAAAAAAATGCAATTTGGTACAGTGACAATGGCCAAAAAGTAAGATAAAAATTCTAATGGCATGTAATTGTAATGTAAATCAATTGAGATCTTTATAACAGTGTAGCAGACTGCTTACATAAAATACACAAAAACATTAGATCAATAATAATAATAATAATAGAATTTAAATAATATAGGAATTATATAATTATTATGATAATAATAATATAATATAATATAATATAATAATAATAATAAGTCTCAGTAAGATGATATTTAAATGCTTAGTTTTATCATCAAAGCTCTGTAGTTTTTACTGTGGGAAGGGAAAACAGACAGTATACTGCAATGCAGTGTCGTGATGATTGGGAGATGTACAAAGAAATGTTCCTCAAAAGCCTGATGTATCATATTTGATACTCACATTTTAACATGATTTTTCTAAAAAAATATTTCGAAAATATGTCAAAAAATATGGATAATCTTGTAAATCTTGTAAAAAAGTTTCTTCAGTCCAGTAAGTGTGAATCAGTAAAAGACCTAAAAAACAAAAACATAAATTTTTTTTTAAAAAAAATGCATTTTGATCGTGTTGGTAATTAGGAGTATTTAGAGAATTTTGAATACCAAATATGATACAGTAGGCTTGGGGTTAATAGCCTGCAGGTTCTGTGGCATTGACAGTAATTCAGTAGGTGATTTATGGAGACGTCAATGTTCATCACATGGCACACTGGGGACCTGGTTGTAACCTTTCGTAATAGACATGCTTAAGCAGCTATGTCATTGAGTTCCAGGTGTAATGTCACCTGAGCGGAACGTTGCGCTTGTCAAGTTGTAAATTAACTCAGCTCCCACTCTTTTATGAAAGACAATCTGGAGGACAACATGCAGAAAACACTCCTCTGGCTAAAGGCATTTTACACATGGCTGGGTAATCTCCCATCATGCTGGTATATTGATTTGTACCAGAGATATCCAGAGGGAGATATAATGTTCCAGGCCCTCCTTCTCTAATCATCCTGTATTTGTAAGAGAAAAGAGGTTTACTTGTAATAATATTAAACCTGGGAGTCTTAGAGTGAAGTGTAGACTGTCCTTGCATGACTCTCTCTATTTAAGTAGACTGCAGCGTCCAGTACTGTCATGAAGTGATTTTCTCATGTGAGGAAGGCTTTTGTTCTGTGGTATGTGTGTCTTGGCTGTGTTCAGGTCTTGTAATGTGATCTGTGTAAATGTAGGTACTGTAAAGCACTTCCTTTTTTGCGCTCAAGTGACTTGACATTTCGGTGTCTTTTTCTTGATGTTTTCTGTTTTAGCGGTGAGATAATGGCTGATGGTATTGCAAAAGTTATTCCTGTCCAAAATATACTGTACTTATTACAGGTGTTTGACCAGAATACTAATGTGAATTTTTTTTTTTTTTTTTTAAATAGTAAAAAGTAAGTTTTCAAGCTGAATTTTCCTCATTGGCGCAGTGTGTGTGTGTGTGTGTGTGTGTGTGTTTATATGGTCGGTATTACAACAAAATGGAAAAAGAAAATCAAAAATAAACAAATGTGTGTAAAATTAATTAAACAAAAATATACGTATTCAAATTCACACAGACATAGTCTGGGGACAGTAAGATTTTTTTTTCTTTTGAAGGAAATTAATACTTTTTAGATTAAAACTGATCAGTAATTGATCAGTAAAGACTTACATTATATAAAAAAAAAGATTTGATTTCAAATAAATGCTGTTCATCAAAAAATATTAAGCAATACATTTTTCAAACATAAAGATTATGAACAGTAAACCTTTATATATATATATATATATATATATATAAGAGTTCCTATGCAAAAGCCTCTAAAAGCCATCTTGGTCAAAATGAGATAGCGATACTGAGTGAATGCTCTCCACACATAGTATATGTTCATCAAGTACTTTCACTTCAAATGCGCTAAATCCCAGCCTCAACTCATTCAGAAGTACCAGTACGTACATAGAAACCTATACATAGTAGCCAGAAAGAAATGCTAATTTTAAAGAAAAACATTAAGCGTACTTAGAGGCTTTTGCATCTGAACTCTTCATATATATATATATATATATGTCATTTTAGAAAAGTAGATGTCATTCTGTCATTTCTGCACCAAACGTGATTCTTGAGTTTTGTAAATTCATGTAAATTGTAAAACTGTGTAAAACTGATTTCTTTGATGTGCCCTCCATGTGAAAGTCAATTTTGCTAATAAACCACATGCTGGTCATTGACATGACAATAGCACCTATTATATTTAGCATATGTTTAGCAAGAGGTTACTTTAAGCTGCTTTAGATTTACATGAAAATGAGACACCAGAAGCTCTTTATTGTTTCCATGATGCGATCCACGAGGCCTGTGATATATAACATAGGGATTTGATGAATTTGTGTTTACTAGTGCATGTCTATCTTCTCCGAGCAGCTCTGAAACCAAGCTCGAGGTGAGTGCTATAGAGTTAGTAACCCTATTTTCCATCCTGACTTCATCTGGTGGAAATGTGTTTGTGCATTTGGGCACCAGTGGCTTGTCTTATCTACACATGCAGGCTGGATTATTTTGAAATGGTCGTCTTTAAATTAAATTTTTTGGTAAAATTGACAACAGATTTAGTGGGTGTGCACATTTTCCAGAGTTCATAGAATTATCCACGGGTGAGTGTGTGTTTATGTGTCGTATGTTAATGTATAACAGATGGGTGCACCGATTCACATCAGTACAAATAATAAAATTACTGATATAGTCACCATAGTATTGTGCATCCATTGCATATTCCATTATATTAGGAGTTGATTTAAAGCTAAGGATTCAAAAGTTTGAGTGTATGTGTTTTCGTATATGCATGTGACTATGTTATTGCTCCAGATTTTCACGTGCATGGACAGGACTGTTGCAGTTTATTGTTGCACACAGGCCGATACCAAACCCTCATCAGGTTTTCATCTGACAGCTCTCTGTGTATTGATCCTATTCCCTTTTGAATGCCTCTGGGCTGTGTAATTACCCCCATGTGAGGAAACAGCATGGTAACCAGAGCTCGACGTTCTACCAACGATCTCATGCACTAGACTTTAGTTGTCCCTAAAGAACACACATACTTCAGACACTCCCATTACGTCAGAGAGCACACACTTGATTTCTCTGATGAAGTAATGTGTTTCCAGGTGAAACAGAACATTTAGGTGGAAATAATGTAGGGTGGAGACTGATTCTATCCAAAGACATTTGATTGGATAGTGAGAAGTCGTTCCCCGGCCACTGAAATTTTAAACATTTGTATTTTTTCTGATGTGTTCTACATTTTTACTGCAAATTGTGCTGATTTATCAAAAAGATTATGCTAGCTGTCTAACACAGCAACAATGAATCTACAATGAATATTAATTTCTTATCATTAAAATATGTATTTTTAGTACTATAGAAAAGCAAATGCACATGGTATGATAACCATCAATTTTTATACCATGGTATACTGTGACTCTATCATCATGTTATATATGTTTAAAGGGTAGTTCACCCAAAAATGAAAATTATGTCATTAATTACTCACCCTCATGTCGTTCCAAACCCACTAGACCTTCGTTCATCTTTGAAACATAAATTAAAAAATCCGAGAGCTTTCTGACCCTCCATAGACAACAACGCAACTGAAATGTTCCCAGGCCCAGAAGTGTAAGGGCGCATTAAAATAGACCATGTGACATCAGTGGTTCAACCGTAATTTTACGAAGCTTCGAGAATACTTTTTGTGCGCAAAGAAAACAAAAATAATGACTTTATTCAACAATTCTTCACCTCCAAATCTCGTATTCCACCATTATTGAGAGTACCTCTGCACATAATCAACGCATGCAAGTGGTGCTCATGACGCAGAACACGCATGCACTGTGCCTTATTTACGTGCAGAGGAATGCACACGCATACGTCGTGGTACTCTCCATAATGGCGGAATACATGATTTAGAGGAGAAGAATTGCTGAATAAAGTCATTATTTTAGTTTTCTTTGCGCACAAGAAGTATTCTCATAGCTTTGTAAAATTGCAGTGCATAAACCACTGATGTCCTTGCTACGTTTCTGGGTCTGGGAACATTTCAGTTGCATTGTTGCCTATGCAGGGTCAGAGAGCTCTCAGATTTGATCAAAATCTGAATCTGATCAAAATCAAAAATCCTCCCTGCAGGAGCAGCTACGAGTGAACTGCTGTTTACACTGTTTGAAGATCTGTCACATCCACTCATCATTTCTATTTTAATCGATAATATTAAAAGCAAAAAAAAAACAGGAAGTGATGGAGTGTATACAGCACTCAGTGTTTTTGTGGTCTCTTGCAGAATGTGTATGTGAACATCAGTCGGATCATGTCCGTGGGGAACAGGCTGCTGGAGTCAGGTCATTATGCAACCCAGCAGATTCAGCAGATCTCAGGTCAGCTGGAACAGGAGTGGAAAGCGTTTGCCGCTGCACTGGATGAGAGGAGCACGCTGCTGGAGATGTCTGCTAACTTCCACCAGAAAACCGACCAGGTGAGGCCTAAATGTGCAGACGCATACCTACAGATACAAACAAACTGATGCATTGATGATGATGATGATGATGATGCGGTGTGTGTGTTAACTAATTACAAACAAAATTCTATGCAACATATCATCCAGATGCTGATCTAGTAGCAAAAATATTCAGCCAAATTGAGTTACCGAGTATGTACTGTATGCTAGAAGGGCTTTCAGGTTTTAGAGAATGATGTGTTATTCACAAAAACTCATACCCACTTTTCCATGCCTTTTCCGTTATTCAGAAAAACAAGTTGTCAAGTTGTTTCAAACTCACATCACTGGCTAGGGTTAGGTTTAGGAGCTGTTTGTTGACATTTTTGACCACTCACAAATGTTTTAAAAGCACCACAAGCCACACTTTTCAGGCAGTCTGCCTATATACACAGGCAGACTAAACTATGTGTTTTGTTTTGTTTTGTTTTGTTTTTTTTATTGTGAGAAATCTTGGATGTTTATCTCTTGTTTTATAAGTGAATCATCAATGATTGTTCAGAGACTCTTTAGCTGAATACTTCATGTAGATAGGCCTGTGTTGGAAAAAGGATGAATGACATCAGTTCCTATCATCTTTCTGTCCTTTATCTTTCTCTTTGAGCATTTAATATCTGTTGTCAGCATCAATATTAGACTGACACGCTGTTCATTCAGTTTATTTCGTTCCCAATGAGACAGGGCAAAAATAGACTGTCTTTGTTTGTACAGAAAAATTCAAATGTATTTATTATTTTCCTAAATAAGACATTGTTACAAGTCACTCAGTGGTCGATGGCCCAAAGTTAGCCTCCTAACAACAATTGCTATGTTGAGACTTGGATCATATTCTTGACTTATTTTATAATCATTCCTGTATGTGGTAACAGATCACAGATGTGTATGTGGCCGGTTTAACAACCAATAACTGAATATTCTTGTCTTTTTCTAGTATATGAACAATATGGACTCATGGTGTAAGGCCTGTGGAGAAGGAGAACTTCCTTCTGAGCTACAGGACCTGGAAGACACCATCCATCACCACCAGGGTCTCTATGAACACATAACCGCTGCCTATTCTGAGGTACAAATCTCTTGGAATAGTTTTTCTTGAATATGACAGTGTTAATATATTTGGTCCTTGTGGACTAGATCTGCTGCGCACATCGCTGCTACTGCAAGGCAGATATGAACTTGCTACACCCAAAAGATATACAGACATGTTGCTGTGAGCATGTAAGATACACTGCTGCAGCATGGATAGTCACACACAAATCCCCTAGCAGATCTAGACAAGTGGAGCGGGGGAGGTGGAGGGTTTCAGAGTAACTCTGATAGTACACTGCAGGACCAACTTAAAGCAAGCACCAGACTATTTAAATGGTGAGCTAGCAAGCTCATTGGCTGCAGAGCAGAGGCCAATCATCTTGTGCTGTGTAGTAAGTGATGTGATTGCTAGCAGAATGCATGTAAAGTAACTTGTAGAGTTCCGTGACTGAACTAGATTTACAAATGAAGGTGGGATTTTTTTTCTGTAAGTAACATCTTGGGTGTTGATTTGTATTATCTGTACATCCTCAGGTAAGTCAGGATGGCAAAGCCCTACTAGATAAGCTACAGCGGCCTTTGACCCCAGGGAGTGCAGATTCGCTGACAGCCTCGGCTAACTACTCCAAGGCGGTGCACCATGTTCTGGATATCATTCATGAGGTTCTGCATCACCAGAGGCAGTTGGAGAACATCTGGCAACACCGCAAACTTCGTCTTCACCAACGGCTACAACTCTGCGTCTTCCAACAGGATGTCCAGCAGGTCAGACACTTATTCTTAACTAAAAATACACAAATTATTGTAAACACAGTTTTTACATCCCATGGTGATGTGGATTCATTTTATTTTATTTAATCACTTGTTATTTGTGAAGTGAGAGATGTGGTGATGAGGTGTCAGAACGTTGCAGGAGTCATCTGTGCGGGACAGATTTTTTCATTTCATTCTCGCCCACTTCCCACAAGTTTCTTCGGCACATGCCTGTTTCCACTGAATTTTAGTTCTTGCTCTCAATGATTTTAATCTGCCTGCTTTCACTCAATTTTGGTTCGATTTAGGACATATTTTCTTCCATCGAGCTAAAAGAAATGAATAAATAATAGTTTATTTAAGCATATAAAGTATGGGGTCAGAAGGTTTTTTTTTTCATATGTATTTCAATTTACATTTTAAAATGTAATTTATTCCTGTGACGGCAATGCTGAATTTTCCACAAAAATATTCATAATATAAATTGATGTGGCAAAACACAAAATGATTAATGAGTTTGATATATGAATATACATAGGACAGTATGACACTAAAATGAATCCTGTTCATAAATGAGGTGAATCTGGTTGAATCTCTTCTTCTCTTTGTCTGAATAAAATGGCAGCATCTAAATGCCTAAACAGTTCTAGTCTGTTTAAAATAGAATTTCTCTGCTCAGTTAAGAACAGAATATAAATTTGAAAGTGAGATTTTAGGCACCACTGCATTAAACTGTAAACGTAATTATTGACAGAAATTTTATTTATTTATTTTTTGGATGAAATATTTGCATTTTTCTTTTTCAAGTAAGAAATTAGGATTAGTAAGAAAAGATTAGTTAACCCAAAAAATAAAAATTCTGTCATCTTTTTCAAAACAACATCCAAATGTTTCTCTCTCTTTCACTCTCTCTCACACACGGTCTGTCCCACAGTATGTTCCCACTTTTTAATTTTTTTTTTTTACTTCGTCTTTTTCCCTCAGACGCATTCAGTATCAGTTGTCATGGTAACTGTGTTCAGCAGCCTCATTATGTTGAGGGTTTGCCCCATAAAATGATGCAGGCATTGGGGACCTCTAAACCTTCCAGACATCAGAAAACAGCCACGTGAGCAGGAGACTCAACATCTGCACGACAAATGATTGCTTCTAATCACAAGCGCACACACATGTGCTGACAGATGCCACCACACAAACAGCCCTGAATGTTTCTGTGTGGCACATTCAGCCAGATCAAAGGTGGCATAATGAAATATGCATGAGTAGAGGACTCTGTGTTTTCGCAGTGTGCTCTGGCGTCTTTTGAGGCAGGTAGAAAGCTTTCAAACTCGGATATGAGATGTCTGTCTTAGCAGCTCCACCTTGCAGATTTCAAATGGTTAAGAAAATATTTAATACTCACTTTCTAATACGTTTTTTTAGTAAAATATTGCATGTGTATTCAGATGCCTTTGAGAAACACCAGATACTACCCCATTAATCAAATATCCATAATAAACAGAGTTATTGTACTCTTCGACAATACCATCAGAGCAGACACCAGAGTCTTGCTCGCTTAATCTGCAGGATGACCTCACTGCGTGTTTGGTGCTGATGTTTATAGTGGTATCGAGCTGTCGCAGTTACTCCTGCTGCTTTGAGGTGCCCCCTGGTGGTTTTACTTTGGAAATGCAGTGGAACTCTTTTACATATATGAATCGGATAGATGAGTTTAGCCAAAGAGTCATACAGTGCATTTAAACTATACTTTGTTATTATTGTTGTTGTTATTGTATGTTTTATAATATTGTGCATTCCCTCGAACCGAACCCACAGTGTTGGTGTTGCTTGCACCATGCTCTGCCAGTTACAGGAACAGCTACAGATCTATCTATCTATCTATCTATCTATCTATCTATCTATCTATCTATCTATCTATCTATCTATCTACCTACCTACATATTTATTATAGCCATTCGGTGGCAGAAATTGACTGAACATTTACAGGGTTCCCACAGTCATGGAAAACCTGGAAAAAATATCCCTTTACCATATTCACAAGCAAGAGAAAAAAAAGTGGAAATTGATTGGCAAAGTTCCAACAGTCACATAAAACATAAAAAAAATAAAATAAAAAAAAATCAGGAAATTTTAAAACCCTTTCCTAGCTTTGAAAAGTTATGGAAATTTCTATAATGATTATTTTCAGCATACATAAATCCTATGAATATGAATTATCACAAATGAAATAAATAAATAAATAATACTAGTAATACTACTAATAATAGTAATTAGATGGAGATGCAATGTTTAATTATTTAAAAATATATACACTGTAGTTATATTGTGCAGTACTAACAAACAAATGTTTTATTTTGTACATTTTTACTTCTAAAAAAATAAATATCTTGTGTCTCATTAATGATTACTTTTTATAATGCAGGTGGTGGTTCTTTTAACCCTCTGAGCAACATTTGGTTATATAAATAAATAAATTCTGTTATTACTTATTCACCTGCGTGTCATTCCAAAACTTTTTGCTGTTATTTTTCCAGTGGAGCACAATCAAAAAAAAAATAAAAAAAAAATTAAAGATTCTCCAGTCACACTTTATTTTAAGGTCCAATTCTCGCTATATTAACAAACCATTACAGTTTTTTACGATTGCTTACACACTAAAATTAAAAATAACACACAATTAGTGAAACCTAACACTCAAAGAGCAAAACCTCAGCCCAAATCTGCACAACTATAAGCACATTCTCAGCCTCACACTTTTTGCAAAACACTAAACACACTTCTCAACATTAGACACAGAAATCTTACATGTTGTCACTTCTTTGCCATTTTAAGGCACTGCTTTCCAAAATACTACACATATGAACCAACTGATCAAACTCGGCCGTCAGGTGTGCAGACACTTAGGTGCTTAACTGTAAACTCAACAATCAGGGTGTAAGCACTAAAAAGGCAACAGATGACTTTTTGTCTTCAACAAAAATGAAAGGCAGTGTTGCAGGAAGAAGAATAGGGAGAAACATCTTTGGCCTCAGAGCTATTCTGAATGTCCTGGGTCAATGTGGGGGTAACATCACAATATATGCTGCAATCACGCAGAATGGGGTCCTCCATGGGGGCATGCCAAAATAGGTCTTTACAACACCGACCACATACTCACTCACATTTTTAGACAAAGTATTGGACAGCCATGTATTGGACTAATGCAACCAGAAACTAGCTCCATTATTCCAGAACCTGCCACAACACTCTCCCTTCCTTCCCTTTTTCCCTTCTGCATGGCAGTGGACGGTTTATGATCTCTGGCCCTATGTTATTCCCCTCATAGATGGGTTCACCATCCTAGAAGCTTCTTCCCTTGCTGTCTTGTGAGGGAGGACATTGCCTGTGATATGGATGAAGTGGTCATATCCAGCTGTACGAAGAGATGATGCTAAGGTCTTTTTTTCCTGAATCCACAGAAGTTTATGTACTATATTGTATTTGTAGTATGTTCTGATTTTCAGTGCAAAATGCAGCCTAATTGCAGTGATGTACTTGAAGGATTTTACAATGTGCTGAGAAAAAATAAAAAATAAAAAATTCATGAACATGCAGTAGTTGTCTCATGTGTTGTGTTTGATCAATATGTACTTTACTTAACAATATCTCACCAAAAAAAAAAAAAAAAACACTATTAAAAATAGAAATGTTACAAGTGTTTAAGATTGAGCACAGCAGTGTTTAGTTTTTCTCAATTGCTAAAACACAATTTCTGAATCCTTGCTCCATTTTCTGAAACCATTAAACACAAAACCTCATCTTCAAGCACTATTTACAAAACCTCTGACTCCTCTCGCAAAATGAAACTTTCGCCTCAAAACAGTTTTACCTGTGTTCAAAATCAAGCACTGCTCTCAAATCATAAACAAAGTGATCAAAATGATATACACTATCAAGCAGTCAGCAAACAACACACCAAAAAATAGAAAACACATTGTTCAAAACACATAGTTCTCAGGGAGAAGTACATTTTTAATCTCAAAACAAATTTAATATTTTTCCGTCATTGTCTTTTGATGAACGAAAACATGTTGTATCATAGTAGCTCAAAATTGATCAGAAATTACTATTCTGCTTTGCTCTTTGCAATTTTTTTTGTTCTTCCTCCTCCTTGTACCCCTATTTTTACAGTACTGTACCCTGCATCTCACAAACTTCTCCTTTGTCTCTGTGATACTGTAATTCTTGTTCTTTGTTGATATGAGCCTGAAACCAGTCAAAATCTATTGAGCAGTCAGTACTGTTAACAAATGGAAAGCACAATGTTCAGGGCCATACAATTTGTTCATTGTACAGTATACAGCCTACAGTGCACTGTATTACAGTATACAATACTAAAAGGGACAAAAATCAAAGGAGTAAACGTGATCAATGTGCTTCGTCTTGTCTTTGGGCTAACAGCCAGAGCACCCCCTTGTCGACATCACAAGCAATATTGTCCCACCTTCAACAACCTGTTCGCTCTCTGAACTGGCTTATATTAGTTGTGTCACATCATTTGAAACGGATTACATCAATTTTGAGTGGTTGTGTTCAATCAATGACATGTGTTCTCTGTTTGTATTTGATTGTTGCCACTTGTGTTTACCAGTATGGATGACATGTGCATTAGAGTGCAGAATGTGTTTTGAGAATGAGAATGTGTTTAGAGTTTTGCTGAAAAGTCTAAGTGAGATCTGCAAATTGTGTTTTACCATGTGAAATGGTTTAAGGTATTGACAACAGACTGCACAATTAGCTAAATGAGGTCAGGCAACTGAGAACATTGTTCAGCCAATGGGTTTTAGTGTTTTAGCAACTGAGAAAAACTGTAATGTTAAATTGCTCTCTACAACAGCTTACAAAGTTTGAAGAATTGGTAATTCCTGTGTAATGTTTATGTAAAATGGTGCACTTTATTTTACAGTCCTATTTCCATATACTTATTATGTAAGTACTGGTGTATGTACTTATTAGTTAATGTACAGAACAAGTTATCCGGCACTCATATTGGGGGTATAAACATGTACCAAGGTACATATTGAGTATTTGATGGTAGATGTACATAGTAAGTATATGGAAATAGGATACTTTAGTCAAAATCTATTGAGCAGTCAGTACTGTTAATGTCGGAAAGCACAATGTTCAGGGCCATACAATTTGTTCATTGTACAGTATACAGCTGCTCTCTGAACTGGCTTATATTGGTTGTGTCTCATCATTTGAAACAGGTTACATCAATTTTGAGTGGTTGTGTTCAATCAATGACATGTGTCCTGTATTTGTATTTAATTGTTGCCACTTGTGTTTACCAGTATGGATGACATGTGCATTAGAGTGCAGAATATGTTTTGAGAATGAGAATGTGTTTAGAGTTTTGCTGAAAAGTCTAAGTGAGATTTGCAAATTGTGTTTTACCATGTGAAATGGTTTAAGGTATTGACAACAGACTGCACAATTAGCTAAATGAGGTCAGGCAACTGAGAACATTGTTCAGCCAATGGGTTTTAGTGTTTTAGCAATTGAGAAAAACTGTAACAATATCTCAAAAAAATAAAAATAAAAAATCAAACCCAGACCATATCATTAGAAAGGTAGAAATGTTACAAGTGTTTAAGATTGAGCACAGCAGTGTGTAAGTGGTTCAAACAGAATCCGACTATATGAACCATGTGTGTATCATACGGTACCGAAACTGGGTTTTGTTAAATTATTGTACAGTTTTGAATGAAGTGTTTCATTTTGCAAAGGATCTGAGATGTTCTGCTACTTGTGTGTGTAGACGTGTGAACTGTGTGTAGTGTTTTGACAAAATGAGCCTTGTTTTTAAAATCGTGCCTAAGCAATCGTAAAAAACTGTAACTGTGACTATTACCAATTAATGCTTAATTTGCTACTTATTAATAGTTATTAAGGTAGTTATTAAGATTAGACATTGGGTAGGATTAGGGATGTAGATTATGGTCATGCAGAATATGTGCTTTAAAAAATATTAATAAACAGCCAATATGTCATTAATAGGCATGCTAGTAAGCCAATAGTTAACAGTGAGATTTGGTCCCTATATTAAAGAGTTACCGAATCTCCACATATGAAAGGACAAAAACCAACATAAAAATATTCCATATGGAAGGTGTACACTATTCCAATTATATGGACTAGTTTTATAGTGATTTGGTGGTTCTTTTGACCTTCTGATCAACCTTTGTTTATGTACTTCTTTGTGAATTTCTCCTCACACAGGTTCTAGATTGGATTGAAAACCATGGTGAGGCGTTCCTGAGTAAGCACACAGGAGTGGGGAAGTCTCTGCACAGGGCTCGAGCATTGCAGAAACGTCATGAGGACTTTGAAGAAGTGGCTCAGGTAAGGAGAAATGGATGTAAGATCATCGCTTTGGCTACTTTCCATCTGGATATCTACTGTTCTCCTCCCATAATCAAAACTAGGCCATCTCAGAAATTAGTCAAATGCATATTAACTTCCACTTGTTTCTTAGAACACCTACACGAATGCAGACAAACTCCTGGAGGCGGCAGAGCAGCTGGCTCAGACAGGTGAGTGTGACCCTGAGGAGATCTACCAGGCCGCACACCAGCTGGAAGATCGTATCCAGGACTTCGTAAGACGCGTTGAACAACGGAAAGTCCTGCTTGACATGTCTGTGGCCTTCCACACTCACAGCAAAGAGGTACGTTGTGAGAGAGTAAGAATGGGTGTTGGTGGGTGTGGATATGTCTGGGTTTGCCAGTGTTTACATGTGTTCTACTTGACATAAATGTGTTCCTGAATATGATGTAACAGGTACACACAGTCTATACTTGTTTTTTTATTTTTTGTCTTCACTTTCAGAGATGAAAGTATATTTATGATGTAATTATGTTCCTGAATATTATGTAACAGGTACAATACACACACAATTTCTGAAAATGTATTTGGATTTATTATTATTATTATTATTATTATTTTCTTTGTTCCTTCATTCATTCATTTACAATATATGGGCGTAGAGTGTTTTGATGGAGAGATTGTCACAGCTGAGATGATACTGGTCCGGTGAGAATGTAAAAGACGCATAAATAAAAGATTAATGCTACTGTAGTTAATGTCAGCCTTTAGATGGCATACAAATTAGAAAAAAATTGTATATGATCATGCAAAATAAACTCAGGGCCAACTCAAATGTCTGCAGCGTAAATCACTGCTTCGTTAACACAAAGCCATTCCAGTTCTACTAATTTTCACTTTCATGTAATTACAAATAGAAGTTATAATACAAAGTTAATGTTATACAGTTTGTGGACAGAGGAATTTTACTCCTGCTGTCGCTGCATAGAACGAGCACAACTGACATTGTGTTTCACGACTAGTTGACAGATCCCACACATTCACTAGTGGCAGAACTAATTGACTAGTCAGTGTGAACTGTGTCCTACATGCTAAAAGAATCGCTTGCAGCCTCTCACTTACAGAAATTAAACATTATTTGCTTTAAAGCCAACCTAGCAGTTAGCTTTTTTGGACCTCAAATCTTGTCTGCTTATAAATTCAGAACTCTTTCCTTCTGGCCCATTCCACAAACAGTGAATGATAATGAGTAGTAGTGTGTACATGGTTCATTATATACTTAATACAAACAAACAATGCTCTCTTTAATGTCTCCATATGGCATAATGTTAGCCATCTACTATCTGTAGTGGGCTGGCATATATAGACATCTTTGTTTCTGAGAGTGTGTTTTATAACAGTATAAGTAATGATAAAGGGTTAAAGGCTGGAGTTTTGGAAAAAGGGAAAGGGAGAGAAAGGTGGAGGTGGAAAAAGACAATGGGGAGGTGTGGAAGGACAGGCATGGCCTGCTGTGGCAGGAGATACACTTTCTGACATGCCAACACAGGCAGATGGCTAATCCTGAGCTCACACAAGACAAAGCCATTCACAGGAAATAACAACACCAGCCGTTCGGTGGCAGCCAAACTCCATCTGGCTGTTTGTCTTGCCATGTTTGTGCATTTGGATATTTTAGATTATAGGACAAATGTTATTTGTTTGAGAACCCATGGATCTACATAGTTCACTGACTGATTCATAACATTGTGAAGTTTCTGATTGGCTGGAAATGATGTTATTTTTCTGCAGCTGTGGACATGGTTGGAGGAGCTTCAGAAGGAGTTGCTGGATGATGTCTATGCTGAGTCAGTAGAGGCAGTGCAGGAGCTGATCAAACGTTTTGGTCAGCAGCAGCAAACCACCCTGCAGGTCACCGTCAACGTCATTAAAGAAGGGGAGGATCTCATCCAGCAGCTCAGGTACTGCCCAATGAGGAAACATCGGTTTAGTGGAAAATGATGACGCTGACTTGTTGTTCTGACACAAACACATATGCACGTCATGTAATGGCCTTAGTATCCCATTGACGTCTGTTGTATTAATTACAATTAATTAAACGTGCAGACACTTTTTTTTGTTTTTTCGTAAAATTATTTAGTCATTTTTAGTGGTGTCAAAATTAGCGCGTTAACGCATGTGATTATTTTTTTCTGATTAACGCGTTAAAAATATTTAACGCAGTTAACGCAGGGGCGGGGCTAGGGTTGGCCACCCCATTCGCAACTGCTGCCTCTGTCTCTTTTTTCTTGAAAAGGATTGCATTTATTTAGATGCAGAATGTCTTTATGACCACATCAAACGGGAGACGTTTCAGGCGCGCTCTAACTTCACCTCCGCGCCAGGCGCGAGTCAAACGAGCACGGAAAAGATACTGTGCTCGTAGCGCGCGCTCTTCAAATACACGCACAAAGGTGCCGGCGCGTGCTGTAGCCTGTATCATTTCAAACAGCGAAAGAAACTACGTGCATGCAATGTCCTAGTTATGCCGTCAGTTAAGGCATGAAGTTACCAAAAGGCGATTAAAGCTGTCTTAAAATTGCGTGCATGCATGCAATATGTTATATATGCGTCACATTTAAGAACATGCCTTTGAAATGGTTTTAAAAACTGTCCTGAGGCACCCCAGCACTGTCTCCCTCATCTAAAACACCAGATTCAACTCGTCCACGCATTAGTAGAGACTTTAAGACCTGAAGTGGGTCAGAAAAGGTAAAGACAGTTGTGAGAAAATGAGAGTTGCATGTCAGATCCACGTCATGTTCAGCAGCAGCAGCTTTTAAAGCTATAGCAGGCAAATAAATAACCAGCTGCTGTGATGTCTATTAATCCAAGAACCAAAGAAAAAAAGAGGAAATCAATAACTTTTATAGCTTTCAGGGTTTCATCTATATTTAATTTAGATTTTAGTGTTTGGTAAGTATTCATTTTCTGTATATTTCTGCTGAAGCGCACAAGTAGCTAAATATGTAATTTATTATAATAGGTTCATGTGATGATTGTTTTAAGTTCACTTAAATTAGAAGTTAAGTCTAATAAATGTAAAAATTTATAGATCTAAATTATACTGTAATGCTGACTGGCTACAGTCAATGGTTAAATATTCAGGGGAAAAAACTATTTTATATCAGTAGTATTGATATCAGTGATGCTGGCCTTCAATCATAAAAAAGATGCCATTAAAGAAATATTAAAAATATACTGTCTTTATGTTGTTTGTACATTGTACATTTGAAGATTGAATGCGAAATTATTGCAATATAAAAGTATATTTAAAAACTTTAATGTTAGGTGGAATTAATCGCGATTAATCGCGATTAATTTTAGAAAAATGTGCGATTAATTAGTTATTTTTTTTAATCGATTGACAGCACTAGTCATTTTATGAAACTAGTGACCTTATGGAGACCGAAATCCACTGCAAGCTTTTCAGGTTTTATTAATAGAGCAAATTTAGCCGATATAGCACACATAGACTTGGTTAAAAAACACTAAGTTAGACTTCTGTCTTTACAAACACATAAGTTAATAAGATATGAGAACACAGAGCTGAAACACATACCCCCAAATACACAGTAACACACTCATACACTTTATTGACCCATGTCCTAATCTGCAGAGACTAATAAAACTGTAGTAAGTTGTATGGTATATATTCTGCAGTCTCTAATACTCATACATGCTCTTTTCTTTCTGACTGCAGAGACTCTGCGATCTCCAGCAATAAGACTCCTCATAACAGCTCTATGGCTCACATCGAAAGTGTCTTGCAGCAGCTGGACGAGGCCCAGGCCCAGATGGAGGAACTGTTTCAGGAACGGAAGATCAAACTAGAGCTCTTTCTCCAGCTCAGGATCTTTGAACGAGATGCCATTGATGTGAGTCCACAATTTATGACATGTCTGACAGTTTATTCTTAAATGACAAACCACTGATTTGTTGTAAACAATGGATCGTAATACCCCAGACAAGTGGTTCTCGATTATGCTGGAAAGTCAGGGGGTATTTTTTTTAATCCATATTCTTGGGCCCTTTCAGATGACTTGAGAGTCTAAACGAATAGCTAAAGTGCATATCAACATTAGCTGATCAACTTTCCAAATGGAGTTCTAACACTGAATTATATTAAAAAAGGGAAAAAATATGGTATACATTTAAATGAACGAAAACATGGATGTAACACTTAGCTAGCTAAAATGGCCCAAAAAAAAGTAATAATAATAGTAAGTAATAATAATAATAAAGGTGAGCATATGATTTCAAAATAGTCTCAGTTATGTTACTAGATAGACTAAATTGTATTGAGACTTTTGCTATGAGGACACACACTGATAAAGATGCCTTCCCATTGGCTACATATACAGTATTCTGGCTGCATTCACGAAAGTTAACATTTCACAATCACAGCTCTACATTTGTGTATGCAACTCATAAAGCTTTCTATTTTTGTGCAAATTGATCTATCACTTTGTAGAAGTGATATTTTCAAACCCAAATTGTCAGTTTTTCTAATTAGCCTGTTGTGTTTAATCATTTTGCATGTTCCTCAGCCAGTGCAGTTCATGATTATATTAACGAATTTCAATATTTGATTTTAGAAACCTACTTGTTTTTAAATTATAATCTTGCTCTCAGATATATTTTCTCAAAGCCATCAGGCAACCCCCCATGATTACATGAATTTGAAGTTTCAGTTCTGCATCTGTTGTGAGGTAGAAGCTATATACCACATGTTGTTGTTTCTGTCTTTCTCGTCAGTTTTGATCTGATCAAAGGAACAAAGTGCTAAAAGACAAAATCCACTGATCTCAAAGATTCTGAGCGGAAGCCATGAGCAAAGATAAAGCCATCATGGATGCTCTTTTCACAGCCTGCACTATGAGTCATGGAGGATTGTGTCTCTGGATGTGTGAAAATGAGTCACACTTTTGTCAAAAGGGTGTTTGAGAAACTAACAGCTTTATCGAATCAATATCACTTTCACGGTTGCTCTGTATCAAAGCTCTTAAAGGCGACATGAAACAACCTATTAATTTTTGTAATGTCACCAAAGTCTCAAGGATTGTCTGGTTTGCATGAGCAGTTAGCCTCTGCTGGTAGATGCTGTAACTGCATTATTTTCAGCCAAAAAGCTTGTTTCCCCATTGACATCTAATCTCAAATCAGTGTTTCTTTATGCTTTAAAAGATTGTTTTACAGTTTTAGATGTTGTCACTTTTTTGTGAAGGGACTTCCAATACATGATGATGATGATAAGTAGATACTTTATTGATCACATATGAGAAATTAAAGTGCGTTAGCAGCAATACAAAAAAGAGTAAAGTACTCACAGTGCGCACAATATAACTACAAACACAGGACGAATAGATAATATAGTATAAACATTATAAACAAGGCACATACTGTACATGTCTAGTAAATAAATTTAGCACAAATTTACAGATAAACAAAAAGTAAATATATCAAATAAAAATTATATTGTTGTATTTTATGAGTAATGTAAAAAAAAAAAGACGGAGTGGAATATGTCACATAGTACTGATCCTTGAATTTATTGCATTAAGTACAGCTGTGGAATTGGTGAAGGGTACTAGTTCCTAGGACAACCGTGTTGGGACACACCTCTTAATTACTGAATTCAGTTGTTTCGGTCAGACCCATTGCCACAGTAAAATCAACCACCTAGCCATGATGTAATCTGCAAGTACAAACATTTATGAAAAAAATTAGTTGTTCTGAAGAGCTCAGTAAATTCAAGTGTTGGATAGGATGCCATCTTTGCAGCAAATCAGTTTGTGAAATTTCATTCCTGCTTGATATGGGTCAACTGTAAGTGGTATTATTGGAAAGTAGATGTGTTTAGGAACAGCATCAACTCATGCTTGAAGCGGAAGACCATTTAAAGTCACAGAGTGGGATCACCAATGGCTCGTTTCCACTGAGCGGTACGGTTCAGTACAGTACGGTACGGTACGCAATTATTTCCGTTTCTATTGTCAGAAGTTGTGAATGGTACCAAAATAGCGAACTGTACCGTACCACATTTTTGGTACCCTTCCATTGGGGTACCTAGCACAGCAAAGGGTACCAAAAGGGTGGAGCTAAACTCACTGCAGAAGTTGATTGGTTGAAGGG